>VDFB02096632.1:0-15819 GCA_007258455.2 Sequoia sempervirens | reverse complement strand
AATCCCTATAGTGGCATATACCATCAAGAAATAAAAAGTGATTAATGTGCTCCATCAAGATAGTTCCAACAAGAATCAAGGTGAGCACCATCTCAAGCATGAATTCTCTCATCCTCCATCATACCAATGCACAAATATAATAAACCATCCAAAGAGATACTACACTATCTATTACAAAAAAGCATAAGTCTTGCCTCTAACCAATATCCCAAAATATAAAAACCTAATATAGATATATAACAAGTATGTATTAGTATTTTTCAAGATATAATTACCATTTATGAAATAGAACCCATAGAAAATGCTAACACATCCAACTATACATACCTAAAATGTATACAAGTCATAACAAGTGAACCTCATTCCATCAACATATACAATGCATAACATGCAATCACAAACTCCAAGTTTGAAAATTGTTAATAAAGAACATATGCATCTAAGAACTCCCATTACATAGGTAATGTAAAATATGAAAATTATCAAGGCATCCAAAGACCCATCAATAATGGAATCAAATATAGAGAGTAACCAATATCATGTAGTACCAAGGAATATACACAAAGATATGTAAATCTTGCAAACCCATATGTTGTAATACATCTCTCACCACTAGTCTACATAGCTCTCCCAATTTCTCCACACAAAAAAAGGAAGGAGATAAAGGAATATCCATGTCATCACCATAAAATAATGAAGAATACATGACCATAAATATAGTCATCACCATAGATCCACAAAAATACCTCAAATACAATGTCATGTGAATCAAACATCTAAGAAGAATAAAAAGACCAAAGAGAGAAATTGTAAATAAAAAATTGTAGCATGTCTTTGTATACACACCTCTAAATTATAATTTGTGATAAGTATGATCTCCTCTCTAAAACCCAAAATAGAATAGAATTATCCACATTTAACCATAACCAATATGCATGCATCTCAAAATAAAATAAGATCAAACCAAATCCATTCCCAAACCAATGGAATAAGCCTAATAATGTATCCTAAACTCAATGTCAATGAAATATAAAAATTCTTAAGGAGATAAAAATTTTAAATTTCCCTCAAATGAACCCTCCAAAACCAAATAAGCTTAGGATCCATATGTATGAGAGGAAAAAGCATAAATTGTAATGCATATAAAAGTAATGATGGGAAATATATCTTAAATGATAAACCACCAAGTATTCCATGAATGAGGAATGAGAATTCTCCTTCAATATATCCAAGCCATCATGACTCATCTAAGAACAATAACCTCATAGGTCCATGTTAAACTCACATCTAACCAAGGTGTAATCTCCTCAGAATTTCCTACTAAAACCTCATCAATGAGTAACCACCTCAGTAAATGTCTCTAATCCCAAAAGATCTCTTAGCCTCACCTTTGTCTACAACTATCCATGAGAACCTATAATCGATCAATCCATACCAAACTCCAAATGCAACATAGCATCATCATGCACTTTTCAAGAAAATGATCAATGTACTCAATACCAAGAAAACCAACAAGATCAAAGTTAAAATCCCCAATATTTGAATTAGGTACTCATCAAGACATCATGATCTTACATATGCTCAAAATAATATCATATGCTCCAATGAATATATCATGCACTTGTATCATTCCAACACTCTAAACTAGTAATCAAGAGTAGATCATGACACAATAACAAAACAATCCTATCAAACAACCTGGATCACATGTCAAATAAAAAATCATGACACCTAACCAAAGACTAAAGAGTCCTTGCAGGCTAACCAATATGTAAACATATCCAAACCACATGAATATAACCATATCCTATCAATGAAACCCAAGATGTCAAAGAACCCTCACTGCATAAGAAACAAAATACAAGATTCCATCAAGACATAAACACATATTGTAGAAGAACCACTACCAAGAGATGAATCCACACCATCATGAAAATCTCCCACTAAACCATGATACTGATATCTCCATGGAATCATGGAAACCATAACCTAAAGGAAGATCCTCCAAGGCCCAAATCCAATCAAGGAACTCAACACCAATATCTCCCAAATGGAAGATTCAAAAGATGATCTCTAAAACCAAGAATATATAACACCCCCAAACCATTACTATCACAAGATCCCATTGAAAAGTGTTTAATCAATCTATCCATGACATTGTGATGAAAATTTCATCAATAAAGGGTATGTGCAGGATCATCATGGAAAAAATAGGCCCTTAAGTGGCAAAAAAATTAGAAAAATTAGTGTTAGGCAACTTGATGTAAAGATTTGAATAAGTTATCTATGTTATTTCAAAAATATGTAACAATATAATTTGTTTAACATTGAATGTAGTTTCTAAACTAATAGGTTTATTTAAAAATAAATAAAATCTATTTGGTGAAAATTTGAAATTTCAATGTAGTAGTACTTAAATTTCAGGGAAAAAATAAGAAGTAGGTGTCTGTCTGAGCACCCTAACCATAATAAAATGATAATATTTTTTTATAATATTTTATATATAATTAGAGGACTCATGTTCACATGTGATGCATATTTTTTGTAATTCTTTTCCAAGTAAATAACTAATTATGAATTTCTTATTATAACTTTTAAAAAATATAAAAACTCTTATGTCTAACCACCTTAACTGTAACGCCCGTCGTGCAAACCCCAGAGAACACACACATAATGCGAATAATTTATTTTTTTAAATAATAGAAATAACATGTAACAACATTAAATCATAAACACATAGCATAACACATAACATTAATACACTTGGTTCTCTGGGGCACGCGAGGTTACATTGCAACCACAACACAACATAAAGATAATGAAAACAACATAACCATTTAATTTATAAAAAACCATATACAAAGATACAACTGATAGCCATGATGCGAGTATGACAACATCGCATAATCACATCCATGATAAATCTTTTAACATGATCCAATTCAATCCTAACTATTACATCATTGAAATAATATTACATTACAATCTTCTTTTGATACAAGAATTACATTGAATTTCCCAACATGGGGATTGATACACAATAAGGGAACATGAAGTACAACTGATCACTGGAACATCTGCACTGCGGAAAGCTGAGATGACAAGACGCTGATGGGGAACCCAACGGGTGCGGAGCACGTTCCACCCAACCATGTGAATTACGAAGTAACTCACCCCCCGTGCTCAGAGGTGATGAGGAAGTGAACCCGACCATGGATGTCAACCGACTCAACAACATGATACAGAACAAGTACAACTCAAATATGCAATGCACAACCATCAACGTACTCAATTCACATAACAAGTTAAACTAAGAACTCAACACGATAACATGAAGTAATATCACGGAACAATCACGAATCTAATTCACAAGAAATCAAAGATACATGACAAAGAGATAACATCCAGAGGCAACAATAACAAAGCACAAGGGTGTCAAGTGGAGAGTGTCATCGCATAGCTCTCATGGGATTTCCTGGCCCTTCCTCCAACTGAGGCGCCGGCACCCATCTATGGATTCCTGGCCCTTCCTCCTAACTGAGGCGCCGGCACCATAGGGTAGCTGATGCGGAGCCAATAGTCTCTCATGAGGACGAGACTTGACTTTGCCGACCACGGCCTTCTCAGTCTATCACTAGTCTAAGGTAGCCCTAATGCATAGCCGAGGAATCCAAAGTTTTATTATCTTGTATTTTTAAACTACCCATCCCCCTAAATCTATTGTTTAGGTTATCACTTGTTTACTACTCTTCGAGGGTTATCCTGGCCCTTCCTCATCCGAGGCGCCGGCGCCCACGAAGAGCCACTCTCCCACCTATGACCCCTAACAAAACTTAAAACAGGCAAGGGTTGGACTAACACAAATAAGTCATAAAACCAAAATCCAATACACGAGGCATTACCCATCTCGCAACTGCAAATAATCATCAACTTGCAAAACCCGTCCAACCCTTCCTAACATAACCTTAATAACGCTCAAAAGCATAAACAAGTAAATACACTTTAAAATCACAAGCCTCTGGAACAGGATTAAAATACGATAAGGTTCCCACATCGACCACAAAACAACAAGGCTAACATATCACGGAATGGAAAAACTCACATCACATCATGCCAAAATACACATTTAAGTTCGATTCCAATCCCAATTACGTAACTAAAATAATCATTTCAATAAGAAAAAACACAATTACAAATAGAAAGGCTAATTCTTGTCTGATTATCTAATTCATCAAAATATTACTAAACATTGCCCATACAAACTATATAAAGAGAAACAAGTAATTAATTAACTATATACCGATTTATCTCTCTAAGAAAAAAAAAACAGTACAACTATATACTTAAAACCTAATAAAATTCCATTAAAAGAAATAACTATAATTTCATTTGAAATATAGTTTTATTTTATTTTAATTAATTACTTAATCAATTTATTTTATTTTTTTAAAAATAAACACATTATAATTATTTTATTTTAAATAAACTTAAATAAAAGCATGTTGAAATATATATATATATATATATATATTTATATATATATATATAAATAAAATAAATAAAAATTAAAAAATTAAAAAAAAACAAAACAAACAAAATTAAACACATAGCACTTTATTAAGAGGGTCGTAGCCCTGACTGCCCGCGGCAGTCTTAGTGACTGCCGCGCACAGCAGTCATTAAGACTGCTGCGCACGGCAGTCTAAGACTGCCGTGGGCAGTACCACCTACAGGGGCGGGGCCGAGGGTACGGCCTCGGCCGTCCCTTCGGCCTCCCCTGCCAATAATATAATTTTTATTTTATTTTCAAACAAATAAACTTCGGTACAAACATTTTTTCATATAAATTTTTTTTTTGAATGAACAACTTCAAAATCCGTCCGCAGGTACGGGTTCGGTCGGCCGAAACGGCCAAAATAAATTAAAATTCGATTTAACCAGAATTTTGAATATAAGAAATTTATTGTGCAAGAACATTTAAATTAATAAATACGTATATATATATATATATACAAAATTTGTATATATATATATATATATATATCTCGAATATATTCATCTAAAAATTACAGAGGAATAATTTTACCAGACACAGGCACAGAAAAACAGTAGAATATAATAACATTTATATATATGAATATTATATATATATATATATATATATATATATTTATTTTCATAAATAGAAAAATAACAACCAAGATAGAATACAGAGAAACAGAATTTCTCAAGAAAACAGAGAAATTACAGAACAATAACACAGATCCATTATATATCAGAATACTGAGAAACTCCCAAAATTTTATTTTCAATAACTAAATCTTTTTTTTTTTTTTTTTAAATCCTATTTTGATAAATGGTATGGTTTCAGAATATCTGGGTTCTTGATTTGACAAAATTTAAATAGTATAATTTCTACGATTTTCTTTGTCTTCTAATCTAATAATTTGCTCTAGTTTCAGTTTTCAACAGAAGTTCTCTATACTCACCAAAGATTATTTTAATAAGATCTATTTTTCTTTTCAGAAACAAGCAAAAAGGGTATGAGAAGAGAACAACAAGAAGAACCTGGAGTCCAATGCGTGTTTGAAGATGCCTGCTTGACTCCGATGCTCTCGAATCCGATTCCAATCCTTAGTCCAGAACGAACTCCACCTTCACTTGAGCACTTCAACTTTCTGTTCTTCTGTGTGTGTGTGAGAACTCTCCAAAATTCATAATTAAATAAAATATGTTCTTCCTCTCTCCAAAGCTCTCCTCCAAAAAATCCAGATAAAAAGGAAAAATCAATCTTTAAAACAAGCTTTCTTTTCAACACTCAAACCCTATTGGCTCACACTGTCTTTTAATTCTTTTATTTGTTTTAATTACTTTAATTCCTGTTTTGTAACTTTTCTTGCACCACACATTATATATTTAATTTAAATAAATTATTCACATAATTATCCACCACCAAATTTAATTAATTAAAATAATTTAAGCAGATTTATTATTTAATTATTATTTAATTGCAATATATGATTTTCAAAATAATTAAAATATTTAAATAATTAAATATTATTTAATCCAACATTTAACATAAATAATCAATTTCAAACGTTAAGATAAATCATAATTATCAATGCCCACCTAAAATAAGACAAGACACAAACACCGCAGGCAAAGACGACAATTACACAACATCGACTATACCAACAGATGAGACAACCTGACATCATGGGATGGGAGGACTTCATCGTCACCTCTGTATCAACATTTATCCGTTGGGTTATTTGGTGCTCGCCCTGTCCTGCCGAAGCAGGTGGAATCGAGACTTATACCTGCAATCCTGCATACAAACGAAGTTGTGTACATGTGCATATATACATATATATCAAAGCATTAAACAAGATACTGCATTGTGGGAAGGAATCGCAACATAACAGGGCACTCGCGAACGAGTGATGCTATATTGTCCTTCGTCACACCTATTCTAACAAAATAACATAATCAATGAATTACATTTCTAACTAACAATCATCTCATAATATATTAATTTAAATCACCGCATTAAATCATAATTTGGAAAATCAACTGATATAATCAACCATAATGTCATATAGAGTCATCATGTCCAAAATGAAATAACAGCATCATCTAGCATCTAACTAACCATATCAAACAAAAACAGTATCATCACAATATCCAAGCAAAGCACGTAAAATAATAAGTCTAGATAGTATGAGGGGTATTACATTAACTTGGTCAAAACTTCATGAAATTTATTTTTTCTTTTTTTAATCCTATAGTATGTGAAGCATATAATGTGACACATGTTTTAGATTCACAAAATGTGATATCGTTTAAAAGTTATAGATGTTTTTCAATCAGCCTATCGATCAGGACTTTAGTCGTAATTCTAATAGAAAATTAATAATAATTATTTATTAAATTCAAATTAAAGGATAATTTATATTGGTGGAAAGTTGAAAATCTCCTCTAAAAACCCTTTTCGTTTCATCAATTTTGGGTAAAAAAAAAGTCATCAGCCACATACCCTACAAATACCCATAATATTGCCACTTTTTGGCCCATCATGATCCTGTACATACCCTGAAGATAAACCAAAGTCCCTCACATAATCAAAGTACTCAACACCAAGATCCCCCAAAAGAAAAAGTAAATCCATAATCCTAAAACCAAGAAGATAAACTAGGTACACAAAAAACAAGAATCAATCCAACACCACCAACATTCCACCCGCATAAATAATTATGCCATTCCAAAGTCTCTAAGGTGCAGGGAACATCCATGACACCATGATCACCACCAAATGTGCCAACAAAAAACTCCCACTATGTCACACATGTTTGTATCACATAGTTAACAAGCATAGGTCCCACATAATGACTATACCTAGTAATACCATCTCTCCATCTCAACATGAAAAATAAAATAACAAGATAATTTACTAAACCAAGCCACTAATTTTATAAATCAATATTGAAGAATCTATGGGCATAGAAAACCAAAATCCAAGTCATTTATGCAACCTATAAGTATAGAGAACCTTCAACACTGCACAACTCATAGATCCAATAATGCAACATAGAAACTCGACAATAGAATAATAAAGTTATGTCAAATGAGAGTAATCAAATATGTGTTTGTGAGTATATAATGACTCAAACACAAAATAACCAAGATCTAAATAGCCATAAGCTTATAAAATCACCATAGTGAACAAGAACCCATAAAATTCTCATTTTGAAATATAAAAAAAGAAATCATGCCAAAATATTTCCAAACTTATTACATTATGTAGTTCTTTGAACAATCTTTCCATTGACTATAAGAAGTCCAAAATTTGACTTTGCATGCACAAGGTAGGACCTCTCCAAATTATAAAATAACATGGACAAATTCTAGCAAGAATTTCTCTGTCAAAGAAAAAAATTATGGAAAAATCACTAATACCACAATGAAGTACATAGAACCGCATTTCCAAAAACTAAAAGAAGCCAAAAATAAACACACTAGGTGAAATTTATGCCTCTTAGAAAATAAATTCCTAATGAGGCTTGTTGTGGTGGTGGGTGGGTGGTGAGTCGATGGTGTACCTAAATGTAAAGTTAAGTTGGGTTTAATTTTCTATTTTTTAAAGTTTGGGAATATTTTTATGATCCTTGTAGGGATTGAGCCATGTTTTCTTGACCGAGGGGAAAAATCAAGGGGCTTAAAGCCCCATTACCCTAACTTTTGTAGTCTATAGTAGACCAGTCAGCTGATAGCACTAGCAATGATGATAGCAACATCTGACATGTCACATAAAACTAGCAAGGATACGAGGTGGGGGTCTGTCCACACCCCTACCCAACTTTATATATGTGTGTGTGTATGTACGTATGTATGTATATATGTATGTATATATATATATGTATATATATATGTATATGTATATGTATATATATATATGTATATATATATGTATATATATATGTATATGTGTGTGTGTGTGTGTAAACCCACAAAAGTGGTTTACAATTCGAATGAGGAAGGAAAACTTGAAAAAATGACCCCATGTCAAAAAAAATCATTTTGGGGGTTCAAATGAACTAGTCAATTCAAACGAACCAAAAAAGGGTTCACTAAAACCAAGGTTCGAGCGAACCCATTTAATGCATGTATGGACCAATAGGCCAAAAAAAGAAATAAGAACCCCTTTATGGAAGGGGGTTCAAATGAACCCTAGTTTGGTCAAACCCCCTGGTTTGTTCAAACCCCAGGGGGTTTGGTCAAACCCCCTGGTTTGAGCGAACCCCCCCTTTCCCTAATTGTTTACCTTGTTCACAATAAAAAACAAAAGATTTGCACTTCAAAGCTCGGGTTAAAGATGAAAATGGTTGAGACTTCATAGATGCAACTAGGATTAGGTAGTCCTTAGAATGAGTTATCTAATGAATATAATTTTAATATGTTTCAAATGGTTTTATTATTTATTTATTTTTTAGTTTTATTAAACATAGGTTTTTCACTAAAAATCAAGCTCTCTATTCTACACATGTGGAAAAATAGTAGATTATAAAAAATATTTGAAAAATGTGAGTACACCAAATATTGAAGTCCTTAATTCAAAAAAATAAAAAAAATTGATACATATAGAAAAAAGTTGTGTTATACGGTCGTGCTATGTCTGAATTGTAATTGGTTTGACTTTGAAACTTGATTAAAGAAAAAATATTCAATAAAATACTATCTAACGAAGTTGAAGCACTAGATATCATAGATACAAATATAAATTTGAAAGAATTAGAATTTTATCCTTCCTGGAAAAAAAAAATATGCATTACACAGTAAGCGTCACTTTTTAAAAATGTTGCTTTATGAAAAAAGAACTAGTTTTTGAGGGAGATGGAAAACGAATTGCAGGAATTACAAGAATAAAGTCTTGATTCCACCTATTTCGACAGGATAGGGTGAACATTAAATTAACCAAATGGGTACAATGTTGAAAAATGGAGTTGATAAGGAAGTGTCCCCATCTCAAGTCTATCATCCCATTGTGAGTTTTGTTGTGTCATGATTTAGGTTTTTTCATTGCCCTTGTATTGTTAAATTGTTGATTATTTATTTCATTTATGGTTAGTGGTTATTTAATTAATCTTTATTTTATAAGATTAATTAATGTTGTTTGGTTGCTTTGATTAATTGTAAGGCAGTAAAATGTTGAATTTTAAATATGTTGTAAATTAAAAGTTATTTAATTAATTAAAAGTGTAAGTATTTAATTTAAATAAATAATGATGGTGATAATTATATATTATCCTTTTCCTGATATTAAATTAGAAAATCAGAAGAGAATATCTTGTGAAGATAAAATTGTGAAAAAATAATTTATTTTTAATTAAATTGTGAGATAAGTGTGAGCTTTTAAAAGCAAGAAAAGAATCAATGAATGTTGATTTTTGAGGAAAAATATGAAGAGCTTTATTTATTATTATTTATTTTTATTGTGAAGGGTTTTTTACACACACAATGGGTTTTTTGGTTTTTGTTTGAAAAAGAAAAGAAAATTAAGTTTTTTGTGCTACTTAGTAAAATTGTTCTATAAGAAAAGAAGAAAAGGTTTGGTTTAGAAGGGAGCTGAAGGTAGGAAATTGAGAAGCTGCAAGGGGATTCTACTTGCAAAGAGGAAGAAAGCTATTGTGTTTGGATTCTGCATCGAACAAAAGACTCCAAGTTCCCTAAAACTTATTGTTTTCTTCTTTTTGATTTTGTAAACAAAATCTTGTCTGCCATGTTTGAAAATTAAATACTCTATGTTTTGAAAGAGGTTTTATGTGATTGAAAATTTGTGTTGTTAAACCTTTGAATTTTTCTATTGAAAACTATAGTTAAATCTTATGTAGTTCGTCAATAAAATTTGGTTAAGAAATTATTGTTTTGGAAATGAAAATCATTTTTTTATTGGGTTGATTTTGCATGCCCAGATTAAATTGTGTCTGATATAAAACATATTGTTCTTTTTATTTCTTTATAATTTATGGATAAATATATATATATATATATATATATATATATATATATATATATATATATATATATATATATATATATATATATATATATATATACATACATACTTATGTATATATATATATACACATTTAAAGAAGCAAATATATCTATGAATATCTAAATGTATATAAAATACATATATACATATTCTATTTTGTAAATTATGGATTTGTGAAAATTCTCAATATTCTGATTCCTTTGAAAGAAATTAAATTATATTTAAATTTTTGAATTTCATGTTTTAATGATAGATTAAAATCTATATATATTAAATAAAATAAAAATAAAATAAAAAGTGATATGTGTTCTTTTCATTTTCTATTATTGGAAAATAATTAAAACAAAATTATTAAAAAAAAGTTATATAAAATTTATTTATGGGGGTGGGGGTCAGCCAAGGTTGTACCACCCACAGCCCTCATTGTGTTAGGTTGTACACATGTTGCGCACAATAGTCAAGGCTTCTTGTCGCAGCCTATGGGGGTTGTGTCCTCCATAGACTATGGTACGTAGTACCACAATCTGTGGACAGTACGGATATTTAAAGCTTCCTTTGTTTATTAAAATTTGAATTATTTTTTATGTATGTATATATATATATATTAATATGTATATATATATGTATATATGTATATATATATATGTATATATATGTATGTATATATGTATATATGTATATATATATTCATATATATATACATGCATGTATCTACATATATATATATATATATAAATAGTATGTATGTATCTATGTATATATAGATATATATATATATATAGGAGGTACATATATATATTATTATATATACATATATATACATATATATAAATCTGGTTATAATTTATATGTTGTGATTATGGAAACATTATATAAATTTGTAATGCTATAGTGTAATTGTGCAAGTTAGAATAAACTGTGTTTTTAATTAAATTGAATTTTCTCGAGTAATTGATTTATAAAGTTGGTGAAATTTAATGTACATTGTAATTTATTTTATGGCGTTGTTTTATGTTTTGTTACTCTCAAGATTATTCATTTAGCCAATTGTGGGTTTCTTTTATTCAGGTTTATGTCTTGCAGGAAAACCCTAGAGTTAGTTTATCCCACTATAGGAACTTAAGTTGTTGATTACGAACTTCCAAAGGTGGGGATACTGATGTTTATTTTGATCTCATATTCTAATGTTTGGCCAATGTTCTGACTATAGTTGTGATTTGAGTTACACATGGATTATATCGTTTATGGATGTGTTTCATTTGGTTTTGGCGAGATGGTTATGCCTCACGGATATTCCATTTGTTGGTTCAGTATTTCTTGTTGGTACAATCCTTTTGTGTTGTATATTTTGTGTTTGGGTGTCTAGGGAGAGTGGCTCTAAGTGGGGGCCAACACACAAAGGGGCTATCAGGGCAACCCACGTAGAGTTAGAGTAATCAATGATAACCTAAGTAATTAATTAGGGGTTGGGTAGTTAAACATTAAACAAGATAATTATGATGCCTCGTCCACCTGTTAGTGCTATCATAGAAAAGGGGACTGAGAAGGTTGTGGTTGGCATGGTCATTGCCTCATCCTCACAAGAGGTTAATGATTCCACATGAATAACCCTATGGAGTGGTGCCTTGAAATAGGTTGTCAGGAGAACCATAGATGGAGGCGAAACCTTGTGATAGGTTGTCTAGATAATCCATGTGAAGCCATGCGATGACACTCTCCTCTAGCATTTCATTTGAATTATTTTTATTCAAGTCTTTCGGAATTGGTCTATTGTTATTCCTTTTGGTGATTTATCGTTGTTTAGTTTTTTGTGTGGTCTTTTGATGTTATGTTATCTTGTCTGGAGTTAGTCTTGTGTTACTGTTAGATGTGCTTGGTCGAGGATCCTTCCTTGTTTACTTACAGCATGGGGGTGGTTGGGTGGAATGTGCTTCACACCCCGTTAGGTTCCCTATGATGCAGTTATACAATTTAGAGCAGAGTTTTGCAGATGCAATTGATCCAGTGTTCTTATGTACCAGATGAATGTTTATACTTCAGATGTGATTTATATTGATGTATTGACTCCCATGTGTGTTGGGAGGTTTTATGATGTAATTCTTATATGTAATTATTGAGATTTATTTTCTAACCAATGTATTGTGCTATCACACCATGTGATTCATTCTTGTACTACTATTTGTAAGCATTGTTAAGTTGTGTTGTATTTGTGGAAATATATATACTTTATATCATTATGATTCATTTATTGTCATATGTATGTATGGTTTTATTTAGTATATTCACATTTTTCTTGATATTGTGAATGAATGTTTTATTTGATGTCATGAATGAATGGATTTACATTATTGGTTATTTAATATTTCATTTATCACTTTGTTATGGATTCATTTTTTGTAATGTCCCTGTGTACCCCAAGGGATTTAGTGTGCAACTTGAACATTGATTATGTTGGATTACTTATTGTACATTTCCTTATGTTCTTAAAAAAAAAATTGTTGCTTTTTTACTTGTTCCTTTGGTGTTTGCGCGACGGGGCATCACAGTAGTGGAAATGGTTCATGATTTTGGTTTCTAGAAAAAATAACTAAATTTATATAATAATTATATTAAATAATTATATAATATAACATAAATTTTAATAATTTAACTTTTAATTAATATAATTTGAAACATAGCTAAATTTATATAATATTAAATAATTATAATATTTTTTTTTTTGGTACCTAAATAAGCGTTCTATTCGTATCAAAAAAAGTTTTACAATGCACCACATTTGCAGCAATGTGATCTAACAATCTTGTCCCCACCCCTATACATAACATTCAACCAAACTATTATTCTAACCCATTCCCTCATACATTTCAACTTGCCAAAAAATAGTATCCAATTGGACTAACTATACACAATCACCTGCTATCACCCTATACCAAGATTGACCAGATGAAACCAAATGATGTTGCACTATACTCAAAAAAATGAAGTCACTTCTTACCATAGACATTACACTAAAAAAACCCATCCTTGTCCTTCATTTTGGTAGCACACTCACCTCCAGAAGGTATTCTTGAAAGCTTCCTTTCTAGTCTACCTCCAGCGTCTCCTCTAGGTACAAGAAAACCTTTAGGTACTTAGCTCCTCACTGCACATGCACTTTATGTTCCCTAGCTCATGACCCTTCACATCTAGGAGAAACGGGTACTTCTTTACATGAATGTTAGGTAGAAAAACCCTTTCCATGTTGTGTGACCACAATATCTCCACCCCCAGCTTGTCTATAATGATAACATCTTCCACCTTACCTAACACATTCATCGTAACCAGTTTCCTTGCCATCAACAACACCATCGCTTTCGGTAATTCCTAGTTGAGCAAGGCCAAAATGAACCTAAATGCAATATTTACATTTTTTCTATAGTGCTCTGCTGACACCATGAAATCTTTCCCCAATACTAACTCAATGGCCCCTAGCATTAGAGGATCCCATTCCTTGAACACGTAATGGAGCCATTTATATGTTATCTTCCCAAGTAATGCCCAAAGTTTGATGCAATAAACAAGATAGGGGTCTCCATGACTACAACTCAAGACCTCAGCTTTCACCATAGGGTATGTGCAGGATCATCATGGAAAAATAGGCTCTTAAGTAGTGAAAAATTTAGAAAAATCAGAGTTAGGCAACTTGACGTAAAAATTTGAATAAGTTATCTATATTATTTCAAAAATATGTAAGAATAGAATTTGTAATAAATTGAAAGTATTTTTTAAACTACTAGGTTTATTTATTTATTTTTAAATCTATTTGGTGAAATTTTGAAATTTCAATGTAGTAGTACTTAAATTTCAGGGAAAAAATAAAAAGTAGGTGTTTTTCTAACCACCCTAACCACAATAAAATGATAATATTTTCTTACAAGATTTTAGATATAAGTAGAGGAATCATGTCTCGATGTGATGCATATTTTTTTGTAATTTTTTTCAAGTAAATAATTAATCATGAATTTTTTATTACAAATTTTAAAAAATATAAAAAAACTTGTATGTTTGACCACCTTAACTTGGTCAAAACTTCATGAAATTCAATTATTTTTGTTTTAATCCTATAGCATGCAAAACATAGAATGTGATGCATATTTCATATTCAAAAAATGTGATACCATTTCAAAGCTATAGATGCTTTTCAATCAGGCTATCAATCAGGACTTTAGTCATAATTCAAAAAGAAAATGAATAATAATTATTTATTAAATTCAAATTAAAGCATAATTTATATGAGTGTAAAGCTAAGAAACTCCTTTAAAAACCCTTTTCATTTCATAAATTTTGGGTAAAAAAAAATTGTCAACCACATGAGCCATCATATCACTTACATATCGTCACTTTTGGGACCATCATGATCCTATACGTGCCCCATAGCTACAGTTTTCAAATGAGCACCTTTGAGCTTTCTACCACCTCTTATTGCCCAAAAACATACTGAAATGAATGCTCTATGTCCTTTGCACCAATATTCATCCTCCTCAAGGCTATGGAGAGCCACAACCAACCACACAACATAAGTGAAATGACTTGCATTAACTCCACCAGCCCACACACCTCTATCATATTGTACAAATTTGGAAATGATTTGTGACTATTATGAAATCACATAATGAATTCCCTCCCAATTTTCCATAGGAAGAGAATTGGATTTATTAGCTAAGACCCAATACCTAGCAACCCATGTGGGATGAAGAGATTCCATCTACCCTTGCATTCACCACATAGTCAGCCACCTAGTTAGCTTCCTTGTAAACATGCTTTGGAACATTAAAAATACTATTAGCCCATTTGGTAATTTACACACTTCATCTAATAGTGGTTCTAGCCTCTAATTCACCATTGTCCCTATTCTTGTCACATGGATTACCACCATCATGTCCCCCTCAATCTCTAAATTCCTTAGTTTCAATTCCCTACTTAATTGTAGGCCACAAATGAGGGCCCTAAGCTCCACCATTGTATTAGTCCCTTTTGGTAAAGAGAGACCTTTTTGCCACTACCCTTCCCATGGCATCCCTAATGCAGCAACCCATGCTTGAAGCCATCAAGTTGCCACATGATGCACCATAAAAAATCAACTTGTACCATCCAACCTTTGGGGAGCACCATTCCACATATTTTCATTTGTCTTACTTCTTTCTTTGCAATTAGGTGTTAGGATTGGCAAGGGATAAACCAAACTAGGTATTCCTCATTTTTGTTTCCAATTTAGAGAATTTTGA
>VDFB02096631.1:13324-27078 GCA_007258455.2 Sequoia sempervirens | reverse complement strand
TGTCTTACAACATGAGAAAAACAAAGAGAATCCTTTGAAAACATTAACACCAACCACACAAGTAGAGCACATGCAACAAAAAGACAAAGAAAAACATATTGAGGAAGTCACTAAGCAATTAGATGATGATTAGGGTTCCTTAGATTTCACACCAACATTCATAGGAGAATACAAAATAATAAACAAAGAGGTTGGCAAGGGAAAAAGAAAGGTAGTAATGTCAACACAGAATTCAAAAGACCCTTTGAAAGCATGCACCTCAACCACTTTAGAACAAACAACAACAAATTACACAACAAACTTTGATAAAATTAATTATGAGCCCTTTTTCTTTATTTATAACTATGGTTATGGGTGAAATGATAACTTTTTTTTTTTTAATCTTAATCTCTTCATGGTGAACCACCTAGTAGTTTATTTTTTCTATCAAATAATTTCACCACTTTGTTCATTATAGATTAATAATCCTATTTCAAATCACCCAAAGAGCCAACTTCTAAAGTCCTATAGGTTGTCTTGTAAATTAAGGACAACATTTGTAAGATCTACCAATGTTGACATGGGGATGTATAAACTTGAATATCAACAATTTAACTAAAATCAATCTTTAAATCCACATACCGAAGAATATTGATGCTAATTTTCATATATATATTCATGAATATGGTGGAGCACAATAGTGGAATTTGCAATTGACTTTGTTCACACTAAATGAACTCTCCCAAATCTAGGTGTTATGATTGAGGATTGGAGAATATTATATGATAGATGGGACCCACATGAGTTGGCCATTCCACTTTGGAGTGTTATACTTGGGGATTTGAATTATTAGTGGTTATGAAACCTAAGATATATTTAGTATTATGTTTACTATTTTGTAAGATGATTGGTTATGGCCATGCAATATCCTTCTGAGGTCATTGATGTATTTTCGATTCTCAAAAGATTCTCTACAAGGTGGATATGGGACTTTGGAATAATTGTCTCTATCAAATGATGCTTTATGGTGTGTTATAACATGCTTGATAAGGGCTCAAGATTCATAGTCCACTTTGTAACTTCTTGTAAGCATGCTTATACAAGCATAATAGAATTTGGCACAAGTAACTTCAATATCGTATAATTCCATAAGATTCTCCTACAAATCCTTACACATGTTAAAAAGTATCTAACATGGCCAAAAGTATTTCCTTGGTGTGAGATGTCCTCTTTCGCACATAAGGAAAAAATAACTAATAAATATAAATAAATAAGCAATCTCATGTTAGGACATGAAAATTGTATAATTCACCTAATTCCAATAGTATTTAATGACATTCAATGATCATTTATTTTCATCTAGACATATTAGGGAATAAAAATAACATATAGAGAATAGTTCAATTTTCTAGCTGGGGTAAAAGAATTTAATGAATGTTTCCTTTGGTATTCATCACTTCAATTTAATTATGGTTGCTAATTGCGGTTGATGTAGAACATGATCATTTATAGAGTTAGAAGTCTCTCAAATAGTGTCATTAGACACCGCCTTGACAAATTAAGCTATTGAGATAGCAAATAACATAATTACTTTTATGAATATTCTTTCTAGAAATTCTTGCACATCACACATTAATTTTACGCTTATTTGAGTACATGAATTTTATTGAATTGAGTTGTTGGGATTGACCCCACAATGACTGAGATCAAACCAAATGAAATACTAATATTGAAAAAATTGTAACACATATCTCAAATCAAAGTCATTAATTTTTTAAAAAAGATACATATTTAATAATACATCAATAACATTTTTGGCATCAACAATTCACTTCGAAAAATTCACTGCCAACAATTTACCACAAGAAAATTCACCTCCATATCAAATTCACCTCATGGAAAATTCACCACCAATAATTTACCGCCACTAAAAATAAATGGTAAAATTTAAATGCGATGAATTTTCAGTAGTGAATTGTTGGTGGTGAATTTTCTTTAAGGTGAATTTGTCATGGGATAAATTGGTAGTGAATTTTTCCACAGTGAATTACAAACAGTGAATTTTCCTACAACGAACATTTTCACATTATTAATTTTTAAATTAAATATCTTTAATTTATTTTTTATTAACCAACTCTAACTTAATTTAATCTCTATTTAATAATTCAATTTATTTTGTTTATATATAAAATTATGTATACAATATTATTAGTCTCATTACAATTTCGAAATATTTAGAAACAAACTCTTTATTGAAAGTTGAATTATATAGATATTCGTTGTAAAATTTCCTTACAAATACAGTCATAATCAAGTCACTCTGAAGAGGAAATAATTAGGTTGCTGTGTAGCTTGAATTTCTGAGTGACAAAACGCCATCAACGTGGGGATGTGCAAACTACAGGCAACGTTACTCATTTTACATGTGATTTCTCATCTCCACGTTATTAGTACATCAGTGGCGAAATTTCATTCTGAAGCGAGAAAATAATGCAAAATATAAATTAAGGTGGGTGGAGAGAGGTGGGCATTTGAGATTTTATAAATATTATAGTGAATTTTGTATAATTTATTTGATTTGATTCAATAAAAAAAGATATTGTCTATTTTTTGAAATGACAACATTTATAGTAAAAGGTGGTGAGATTTTATAAATATTGTAGTGAATTTTGCATGATTTATTTGCTTTGATTCAATCATTTGAAATGACAACATTTATGGTAAAAGAATAAATCAAGGTGGGATGTGGGAGATGGGCTCCATGGTGATAGGCTTTCTAGAAGAATTCAGTGGGCTGGTGAGATTTCATAAATATTTTAACTTTGTTAGGAATATTTTAAAGTTCTTGGTCCCATGGATTTCATCTTGCAATTCTGTTTAAAATTTTAAGCTCCAAAATTTAAGGAATGAACTGTAGTTCTTTGATAAAAAATAATAAATAAATGAAAAATTCTCTCATTTTTATTTTATAATAAGAATTTAAAATTTTAGATGAGAGACAAGTGAAATAAAAAAATCCTAAGCTGTAAGGACAATTTCTAACCCCACCCCAATTTCACCAGGAGAAATATTCATTTCTAAAAGGTAGGGGCTCCTATTTTTCTGGAAAAAATTACAATTAATCCCCAAGCACAGTTTTTCTTTTTCCCATAAGACATCCCGCTCCATGAAAATAGAAGCCCAAACCCCGTGACACCATACAATTAGAGCCCAACTCCAGCCTTAATCAGCACCCTGTTCATTTTAGCCTATGAGAGAGAATATAAGCTCCACGAATTTCTATCATAAACAGTTTAATAAAGTGACTATTTAATGTGAATGCAAAACAATAAATAAATCATCAAATTAAAGGTGTTTTTATGTATGTCCGATTTCATTTAACATGTGGTACTTTAAATCCGAGAAAATCGGATCCACGATGTGACTTAGATAAAGTATGAGGAAGCATTCCCTTAACAGAATTTTCCTCTACATAAGGAAGTAAAATTTTAAGTGAATCATTCATATCTCTTCCACTCATACCAGCAAAATGGAAGCCCATCTCCACCTTTATGAGCTGATCTTTTCTGCTGCCAAGCCCATGGCTCTCAAAGCCGCTGTCTTGCTTAAAGTCCCGCAAATCATAGCTACACATGGCGGAGAAAATCCTCTCTCTGTGGATGAAATTGCTCAACACATTTCTTCCTGCACAGAGAATAAGGAGGTTCCCCAGAAGGAATACCTGTTCAGGATTCTGAGATTGCTGGCTTCTTGTGGGGTCTTCACTGAAGACATGGATGAGCAAACCAAGCAAATAAAATATGGGTTGAACAGCGTTTCAAAGTTGCTAGTGAAGGAAGAAAACAGGGATTCCTGTGTGCCATTTGTGATGTTAATAGCAGACAAAGTTTACTTGGATGCTCACCACCATTTTCATGATGCTGTCTTGGAAGGGTGTCACCCCTTTGAGAAAGTGTATGGCACAGGCCCCTGGGAATATGTCAGAACAAATGCTGAAGCCAACAACCTTTTCAATCAGGGCATGGCCTGCGACACAAAAGAAGTCATGGCATCTGTGGTGAAGATGTATGATGGGTTCAAGAGTGTTAGGAGTGTGGTGGACGTAGGTGGAGGAGTGGGGTCTGCATTGTCTGTTATAGTAGCTCAACATTCACACATACAAGGCATTAACTTTGACTTACCCCATGTCATTGCAACTGCACCTCCCATACCTGGTAAGCAACCTCATCTCAATTTTCCCGCCATCAAAAATAATTAGTTCTTTCCCTTCTTGTGGATTTATAGTGCTGGTGATTGGTATGGACAGACTGCTGCATATTAAAATAGGTATATGAAAATTTTATATATATATATATATATATATATAAAAGTACACAATTTTTTATTATTTCTTAAGAGATTTATGACATTATTTGTTCTTGTTTATTTATAGGAGTGGAGCACATTGGTGGAAACATGTTCAACCAAATTCCTTGTGGAGATATAATTTTCATGAAGGTAAAAACATTAACACTAAGAAACAACATACTTTCATGTTCTATGACTTCTTCTCTTTATTTATTACATCAATACTATGTTTGTTTGGAGGTTTTTATTATAATTAATATAGTTTTCTATGTCTTATATTTCTTTGTTTTATCAATACTATGATTACTCAATGGTTATTATTATAATTATTGCAGTGGATTTTACATGATTGGGATGATGACCGTTGTATAGAAATTTTGATGAAGATTTATGAAGCAACACCAAAAGATGGGAAGGTCCTAATTGTTGATGCACTCATTGATGGTTCCCAAGGAAGCTCAAATCGACTAGGATTATTGTTTGATGTAGCTATGATGATTTATACTACAGGTGGAAAGGAGAGAACTGAGGAAGAATTTAGTCGATTATTTTCCAAAGCAGGTTTTAAGAGCTACAAAATCATGAAACTACCTTTTCTCCAAGTACTTATAGAAGTATCTAAGTCCTAAGTCATGCCTAAGATATGATAATGTTATATTTTCATTTAAATAGTTATAGAAGTATCTCTATATGAAGAAATACTTTCATCTAAATTTCAAGCAACTATTCAAAAGTTCCATTTTATTTTGGAATGATGTTAAGTTGTAAGCATATATTGTTATAATATATTTATATATGAATAGTAAGTTCATGTTGTTTATTAAATATACTTGATTGAATGTTAGTGCGTACCTCATTTTTGAGTTTTATTTATAAATATGATGGTAAAAATTGTAAAGTCCCTATGTAATGACTAGTTTAGAACTAGTATATTTTTTAATAAATGTCAGAAAAAATTAATATGAACCTTGAATAGTTCCAACTTCCTACATCCCAAGAACAATCAAATTTCTTGTTCTCCACATCATATCAAAATCATGATTCAAAATTCAACCTATGCATTATAATTAAAACTAGCAGTTTCATGTAGAAACACACAATGATGAGCTGATAGGCAGTGATGTACAGCGTAGGGATGGGAGATGCAGACAATGAGGGTGGGAGGCTTGAGAGTCGGGGTTGGAAGTTGCAGAGAACAAGAACAATCTAGGATGTAATAATGCGGAAAGCAAAAGTGAATAAAATAGCATAAAGTATTTTATTATGTTGCAACCATAACCAAAAAATGGAAGCCATAAATCAAACAAGATTGGTTTCAGGAGGCAGTTGGATGCAAAAACACACAAAAGAGGTTGAGATACACAATAGCAATTGAGAAAAACTCCATAATCTGGACAATTTAGTTCTTACACCTTGTGTAGAATACAACAATATAAATGAATGAAGGCTAAATTAGAGAACAATAACAAGTAAATTTTTTGATGTTTTGTCAACAGTATGGCTTTCAAGCAGACCACATCGAAAGCAATGTCTAATGGAGTCTAAGAGAAACTCAAATAATGAATTCTATTTGTATCTTATGTAAGAAATATACAAATGTCTACATTAAATATATAAAATAAAACACAAGACAAGTTGTCATTTCCAACCCTCCATATCAGGCGATGGAGAGTTATGGACTGTCATGAAACTATTGAGCATGCATATATAGTCTTGACGAGTATGATCTACAAAAACAAGGGAAAAGTGTATATGTTAGTGCAGTGGCCATCTACAATCCATACACAAAATGTAAACCAACAGATGTGAAAGTTGATTATTTTATAAGATAGAAGTTACCTGGTGTATGTTGTTGAATGGATTGTCAACATAAGAAAGAAGCACCCGATGTCCACCGTACCATATTGGGTCATGGGGCATCATGCGCTCTCACCAAAGTGCCAAGCAACAAAACATAAAATACTGACCATTGGCATCAATGGTGGAAGTAATGTCTAGGCTGATACTTGCTTAACACAAGCTTTAAATTGAAATAACATAGCATGCACAAGAGAACCCTATGCAAAATAAATGAATCCAGGCTAATATAGAGAACAATAACCAGTAAATTTTATGATCTTATTTGAACAGTATGGTTTTGAAAAGTGAAAGGACACACCATTTTGAAGAGCACCCCATCGAAAACAATGTCCCATGGAGTGAAAGACAAACTGTATTAACATTAACTATTTTATTCCATTCACAACCATAGGTTGTAACATATGAATTCAATTGAATCTTATGTCAGAAATAAATAGATGTGCGGATAAAATATATAAAGTAAAAACAAAAAAAAATGAATGTACTATGGTGAACATCTGTATTAAAGATGGAATATGTAAATCAATAGATTTTAAGACCTCTATAATGCACATTAGAAGATATAGAGAACACATGTGATGGAAGCTTTGAAATAAGTAAAATTTAAGCATACTTGGGAAGGCAATGCATTCTTGAAGCCGCGGTAGGAAACGAAGACTCGTGTGCACCTTGCCAATTTGATCAATGATAGAAGAAAAAAATGGCTAGTAGTGAGTATAAATTAAATCATTGGAATCCACATTATGGCTTGAGTATCATCTAGAAGAATAAGAGAAAAGTGCAAATATTAGTGTAGTGGTCATCTCTAATTGATTTTCCTTGTAGGCCATGTTGCAGCAATAACACACTATTTCATTGAATAATGTGTTATAAACAACCTTCCCAAATAATATTAGTGACTATTAAATTTAGCAACAATGTTGAAATAGACAATCATATCCTAATGCACTCTATATTGATTGTAATACGTAATATTCATTTCACCACAGTGGTTTCCAATCTATATTCTTGCTCGGGCATTTGGTGAGGGTCCATGAGGCTCCATGACCCAATATGGTAGGGTGGAGAGTAGTCCTCATTGTCTTGACTTTTACTTTGTATTTTCTATGTACAGATTGCTATCTTTCTAGTGTGGGGATCAGAAAAAAATTTATATGTTTAAGCTTATGGTTACAATGGACTAAAATAGTTTACCTTATACACTTTATGTTAGATTCCATTGAGCATTGTTGATTAGTCTTCTGCTACTTATACTCTACATCTCACAAATTATTAACTTATTTTTAACCAAAATTCGTCTATGGTACTTTGTTGGTGGTTGTCAAAAGATCCTTAGTTTGTATTGTTAACAATTGATTCAGTTGCAAAAGCATGGGGTCGGTCTCATGTGATCATGAATACAACTAATACTTTTCCATGTAGTGGAGAGCATGCAACCAACATCTATTTTAAAGTATCCAAGAAACAAAACAACTGTCTGTGCAGCTATCAATAGCATATTTTTCGGTCTCATTCTCTAGGTTTATGGGTTCGATGTTCTAGCTATGTTTCTAGGATTCGAGGAAGAATTCATACTAGAAACAACTCGCAATGGCTATATTTTTTCCAATTTTTGAGGAGATTGTGTTGAGAAAGGAGTGTTTTTTGTATGGGTATATTTTTGAGTGGGTTTCTTACCATCAATTTTCAGTGGATTTTTCTTTAAGGTATGTGTGTTTTGTGGCTACAAATTTCTCGCAGTTTGCAACAAAAACAATATTTGGGTAGGTGCATGAAGTTGGGTTACACTTTTGTGGCCAATTCCAAAAAAAAATTGAAAATGACATAACGTGAGCGTATTATAACGCACTTGTGTTATGTCATTTTAAAAGAAAAGAAAAATGAAAGTGATTCATTTTCTGTTGTTTGTTTTCTTGCTTTGCCCGCGGCCAAAAACCATCATTTTCGCACTCGCATTATAGGAGGCATTCTACAAAATTCATCAACAACAGTTGCTTTTTCTTTGTAAAGATGGTGCCATGACGACGAAGAGGTGCGAGAGGTAAGTATTGTTTTCTATTTGTTTTGAATTTATTAGTTTCAAGTTGATTTTTTTGTTTTAGGTTAGATTTGATTTACTTTTTAAAATTTCTAAGAGATGCAAATGATCCTGCAAATCCTCAAAATCCTCAACAAAATCAACCTCCCCCACCAATCACTGAACACCCTCCTGGCACTCAACAAAATTTGAGAAGTGAAATTGAGAACAAAAAAAAAGTTGAGGATTTTATCAGTAGGTTGAGTGATCCAAATGCTTCAACCATAGAAAGAATGACCCTAGCAAATTCAATGAAAGAGATGTTAAAAAATTTAGATTCAATTACCCAACAAATAATTGAATGGCAAGATAGGAGGTAGGAAGCTAGGGCATATTATGTAGATAGACTATCATATAAACAAGTAGAATATTTAAAAATTACTAAAGGTGATTTGTGCTCTTTATTCACTGACCCTAGAAAACATAAAAAATCTTAGCCTCAATGCGAAGAGGTTTCCTATTCATTGGTGCCACCACCAAGAGATTAGGAACTATTTTTATGATAGGTGGTACTTGGTCTTTGATTACCCACCGTGCAACAATTGTGAAGTCCCCCAATATTTTCTTAGGAAACTATACAATGAGTTCGTATTGAACCAAATCCCAAATTATTTTGATATGAGAGAGTTATATGGGAGAGGTGGGGGGTCGACTCAGGATAGGCCCGGTGCACAGCTGGATCCTACGTAGCAAGGGAGACAACCTCTCGCTAGGCTGCCTCGTGAGCACATTGTTATGCCTGTCGTTGTGAAGGAGAGTGCTGATGTAGAGACATTGTAGGTGATCAACACTTTTCCCCAGAGTGTCATCCATCATACTAGCCCTATTGTGCAACGCCATCCAGGGGAGTCTTCAGATGGTGGCCTTCGAACTCATATGTGTCAATCTTGCGGGGCGACTTGTTCATATGACCCCACCAACACTCAAGAGGCTGCTACGTAGGATCCGTATGCTACTACGCAGGATTCGTATACATCTACGGGGATGGAGAGGATGACTGACATTTTGCATCATGCATATGGCATTGATAGTCAGGTAAAAGTCAGCATTTTCATTGAATTTAATTTATTAAATTTTGATTCTGAAATGCAATATTAACTAATTTAGTTTTATTATTTTAATAAAATTGTAGGGTGACAGTGTTGAGATTGGATACACCAGTCCTCCACCTACTTATTTCTGCAGTATACCTAAAAATGTGGTATGTAACTAGTAAACAATTATAAATTTATTACATGTTAATAGCATTGTTTTACGAATGGTATTTTAATATGTTATTTTGGATGTTGAATAGGCTAATATTGGAGGTTTCAAGCAAATGCCTCCTAGTGCCAGTGGATTTACTCAAATGTACACAGAGGTAATAGAATAAAGATAACTTAACTAATGAATTCTACATAATATATTTGTGTAGTTTATATTCATATTGTTGGTTATGTTGCATTACACATCATTCAAACTCAAAGCATTACTTAAAATTCCATAACTAATAACTAGATGTTGATAGATGACAAAATTTCAACTATACAATATAGTTGTTTAGAAAGTCAACATAAGCAGCACAATACAATTACTTCACATGGAGGCATGTTCTCTCATAGGTGCACGAACACGAAAAACTATGGATGCTTGGAAAAAATCTATGAAACCATAATAGTAAGCAATAGCATAGACAAGGAAGTTAGTGATGCAAAGCATCATATCAAAACACTCAATCATCAGGGTACATCTGATACAAAGCATCCAACAAACACCATCAACATCATTTCTTCAAGGGATTTCAATCCCAAATAGAATCGGGAGAAGATCAAATATAATTTCACCATACATCTACTTTTCATTGCACCAAAATCTACTCAAATTCTCTTAGCCATTCCATAGGCCATCATTCATCATTCCACTAATTAGTATTCCAACTGACTCATTCAAAGAAAAAACCATATTAGAAAACTTTGACTTAATCAATTAGATTCACATAATTCTTAGCCACCATAAAAACAACATAAACCTGATTATTGACACTTGAACAATTCATCCTTTCATTTATTCACCAAGGCAAAAAATCAACTAAACCATACCTCACTATTATCAGTCCATTATCAAGCACTGTACTCACCATATTTTGACTATATTATTCTATTTATAGGTTACAAACTCTTGCTACAACAAAATCTTGATTATCATCTTGTGGTTAATCACCAATTTGCTCAAAAGGCTTCATAATACTCACCCATCCAACCATCAAAGTCACCAAACCTGTCTTATACACCTTAACCAAATTTAGTAACATCAATCATATCATTATTTTGATAGTAACCAAGCACTCAATATCATCCTTTCCACTGTTTAAACAAACATCTTTGTTTTGATCAGACAATATCATATTCCTCTAATAGGTCTGTCAACCATTCAATCGAGTAGTTACATTCCTATCTCAAATCTTATTAAAAAAATCAATGCAAATTTAGAAACACTTTCCATCACATCACAACATATCAAATTTCTTAGACATTTGACATAAAGAAAATCATTAGATTTCAGACTGTCCTCTAAAGAAAGGCTAGTAGATTAGGCCTGTTTTACAAAGGAGACCCCTTCAAAACCATTCCAAATCACTCAAAACCTAAAAATAGTCTTCAAGCATGTCTTATAACTCAATATTTCACCATCTATAGGGATTGAAAACCATGAAAATGTTCTGATCCAATAAACCCTCATTTATAGGGTGTAAAAGCACAAATCAAGGAGGATTTTGTGAAAAATACTCTTGCAAACCTCTATTTCTCTAGCCACAACCTGGAACAAGATTTTTTATGTCTGCTAAGACCTTCTACATCATTTCCAAGCTTTTGCAAGCTTTATTTATTTATGACCCATGACTGTAGCATCACTTTGTGTAGGAAAATCCTCTATTTTCCAGTGAAGCAGCAACTCCACCATGGTATTCTTGCTTTTCCCTGCACTTACAATCATCAAAACATGAAAAAAATCCTAACATTAACCTACTCCACCAATTTAATTGACCTACATTGGTGGAGTAGTGAAGAAAAACCCTATTGGACTCTCAAACTTGCTTCTAAAAGGATTCTTTCAAGCATTGAATACTACCTTTTATTCTTTTGTTTCCTAAAACTAACCTTCCAACTCTTGAAATTGGAAACTAACTCCTCTTTACATGTATTCACACTATGCTTTAACTTTGGGTGTTCCTAAATTACCAACACAAGAAAACAAAACAATGGAGTAATGTTGCAAACTCAAAAAAAAGGAATTTTTATTTCAAAATCTAATTACAAGAACACAAACTTCTTCTTTTTCTCGCCTTTACATGCATTTTAAAGATATTTCCTTTTCCATAACTGTCTTTCTATCAGTTGAAACTACCCCTTTTAACCCTTAATATGCCTAATTTTGTTGTTTTTGTCAATTTAACAACTTTTAACAATATTGTATTATTGCATTGTTTGCATTTTCCCACTTTGACCACCCAGAACTTACCCATAACCTTAAATACATTCAAATAAGACCTCATATGACCTTGAACATGCCTTACATCATTTTTCCATGACCTTTTGTGATTGACTCAATACAAATTTGAACACTCATCCCTTTTGCAAAATTGAAAAGTATTTGATGACCTAGGTGCTCCTGCACCAACATCTAACCCAATTGAATCAAGAGAAGATCAAATTGAATAAGCAACTAAAATTTCTTTCTCTTTTCATAAAAAATCACATTGTTTCATTTGCAAACCACAAGGTAACAATAAGCCAACTCATTTCAAAACTTCTTCTTATCATCCTCAAGCTTCAAACATCTTATTTATCAACAAAAATGACTAATCCATGCACAAGAAACCTAATTAGAGTCACTAAACAATCCACTCTTTCATCATTCACCAAGGCACCCTTCCACTCAATTTGCTTTGCCTAGGAAAAATAACCAAAAACCAATCTTTCATGTTACAACCTATATCCATCAGATCCTAACACACCTTTGTCATCATCAATTTATCTGAATTCAAAGCAAAAACCTGATGAAGAGCTCTAAATCTTTCGATTCCTTAAACAACTCACCAAATTTTCACTTTTACCAACTGGTTCCTCAAGACCAAGATACTACAATAAACCATTTACACCTCAATCATTTCATCTTACTTCCAAGACATTACTCACATCATGTTTTTGACTAAAACAAACCTAGTTCATATCCACATAATACCGATTTATCAAATTCATAAGTTCTTATGTAGTCAAATTACCATTTCCACCTAGGGACATATTGATACAACATATCAAATCATCATGTTTGGCCTCAAGGCCTTCACCAAACCATTCACACACCTTTTATATCTTCACATTGATGGTTCTATGCCAAATTAAACATTTAAATCTATGTATTTACAAAATTACACACTTTTATAGTCTTACCACCATTTTGCTTGTAGGTCACATATCCCTTAATCAGGTGATTCCTTTCCATTCACTTTGTATATCCACATTCCCAATGTACATTTAGGAGCCTTTTTTAACACATCATAGCATATCAAAAGTTCTCAGTAGCTTGTCATAAAGAAATTACCAGATTCTTGAATTATTCGCTGGAAAGGGCTACTAATTTAGGCCTAAATTACAAATAAAGTGTTCATATTTTATCACCAAAATACTAAAGGATTGAAAAAATTCACTCATCATGTCACAAAACTAAAGAATCAAATATTTTTAGCGACATAAAGGCTCCATAAATCACTGTTCCAAAAAACCCCTATTCTATGCACAAATCAAGCCCTACAAAGGAGGGTATTTTGCATAAGGTACTTACAAACCTTAAATACTCTTGCCACCACCACAAACACCATGTAGATAGCCTTGATAAGCTTTATAAATTCACCACCCACCTTCATGCATTCTTTTGCATTGAACACCACCCTAAAACCATGCTTTCCATGAAGGAAACTTTGTATTTCCTATATGATTCATCAGCCAATCAAGGATTTCTTGATTTCCCTATTCCTGTACACTCACAAATTGCTTAAAACATTCTAAAAACACTCTATACATTCCATCCCACCAATATCCTAAATCTAGATTGGTGGGATGGTGAATTCAAGGGTATGTGCAGGATCATGGTGGGCCAAAAAGTGGCAATATGACAGGTATGTGGCTGACAAATTTATTTTTACCCAAAATTGATGAAATAAAAAGGGTTTTTAAAGGAGATTCTCAACTTTCCACCAAAATAAATTATTCTTTACTTTGAATTTAATAAGTAATTATTATTCATTTTCTATTCAAATTACAACTAAAGTTCTGATTAATAGACTAATTGAAAAATATCTATAGCTTTCAAACGATATCATATTTTTTGAATAAAAAAAATGCATCATATTCTGTGATTCGCATACTATAGGATTAAAAAAAGAAAATTGAATTTCATGAAGTTTTGACTCAAGTTAAGGTGGTCAAACATACGAGTTTTTATATTTTTAAAA
>VDFB02096631.1:0-13074 GCA_007258455.2 Sequoia sempervirens | reverse complement strand
CCACTTAAAGGCCTGTTTTTTCCATGATGATCCTGCACATACCCTCAAGCCTTAAATGACCCTCAAAACCCTTGACTGGTTAATCTGACAGACCACAAAAACCTTGGATTTTAAATTTGATGGTAACTCTTCAAAAGATCACTAGATGATTGTTAATGTAAGTGAAAACACAAATATATAGCCTATGCAAGAACTGAATTCAAGAATGAAACATAGTGAAAATAGGAACAAGGAACTTTATTTATTGAAAATGATTCAAGAATACAATTTTTTTTCTTTTTCCTGCCTTTTACATTCTTTTATATATATTCCCAATTAGATAACTGCCTTTTGAATCTCCATCATCGAGTGAAACTACCTAAACTACACTTTTAATATTCCATGCTTCTTTTCCTTTTTACAATTTTTTCCATCTTTAGCAACATTTGGAAAAAAAATAAATTTGTGACCACCTAAGGACCTTAAATACAATGAAGTAGGTCTTTATATGACCTTGACATGAATTTACAAAAGGGAATTCAATCTAGACTAAAATTTTCCTATGAGAGGCAACTAGTAACCTAGGTGCTCCTGCACCAGTTAGTAGTTTGAAAAAATGCCTCGAACAAATGCGGTCTCATGGTGATGGAATATCATGGTGATGGAATTCTATTCCATCACCACATGAGACCACATTTCTTTGAGGCATTTATTCAAACTGCTCACCACCTTTCCTATCATACCACAATTTTCATACATGTTCACCAAAGCATTTTATCAAACTACTCACTTCCTTGTAGTTGCTGCTATGGCTAAAAGCCTAAAATAGGTGCTTTCCAAAAAAATATATGGATGCTTGGAAAAATATCTATCAAAGCATAATAGTAAGCAATGATACCATAGAGAAGGCAATGGACTTTTTGAAAAAAATCCTGGAAGAAATACGGTCTTATGGTGATGGAATGCCATGATGTGCATTTGTTTGTAATGGCATGCCATCACCATGAGACCCCATTTCTTTTGAGGCATTTTTTCAAACAGTTCACTACCTTCTCTATGCCACCATAGTTATCATATATGTCTATGAAAGCATTTAATCAAATTGTTCAACGGCTTGCTGCTATGGGTAAAAGCCTAAAAACAGATCCTTTCAAACAAGATATGGATAGGGAAAATAGTAAGCATGATAATCATAAATATATAGTTTAATACTTGTACTCAAAAAAAATTTCATTAGATGGGTGGGTGCATGAAGTTGGGTACCAATTTTCTGGCCACTTATGATTTTTTTTTTTAAAACGTGCTTGCGTTATAACGCGAGCACGTTATAATGTGCACACATTATTTCGCATTAAAAACAAAGAAAAAAGTGAAATTATTTTCCTTGGAATACCAACCCAAAGGCTTGTAGGGCATTCCCAATAAGGCCAGAGACGTGTTTTAGTAAATTCTACAATTTTTCACATAATCGGGTTCGTGATCACCATCAAGATTTCATCTAGTTCAATGTTGACAAAATAAAAAACATGGATAATGTTAGGTTCTCTCTTAGCTATCCAATGATGTAATTTTTTTCACTTTTTGACAATGTTAAGCCTTACATCCATAATTTCTTTTGTTTGTATGTCTGTTTTTTCCCAAAAAGCAGTTTTTAACTAGTGTTTTTTTTGTTATAAATTAACTGTTCATCAAAATTTCAAATAAATTACATTTTTAGAAACTAGACTCCATTCTACAAATTTTAAAAAGAAAAAGAAAAAAAAATCAATTATTTTCAAAATTTGTAGTGGGAGTTAACGGCCAAAATTTTACTTCTTTCTGTGAAGTGCCCACTTAGAAAATTAGTAAAATCAAATATTCATTAAAAAATTATCGTAAAAAATTGTGCACCTCAATCCAGATGCTATTAGCTAACTTTGACTATAGAAATTTTAAAAATACTACAATAAAGTTAACCATGCTCAGGTTGTACAAGAGGTGCTATATTATTTTTTCTGACAAAAACAACACCAATTTCTGTACATCCCTCTTTTGAACCCCTTAATCTCAACCATTTTCAAAATAAATTAGTAGTTTAGAAAGTAGACTTGGAGCATTTCGATCCTTGTTTTTGTTCCATGTCAAAATTTTGAGTGTAACTATCCTCAATTTCACGTCCAAGGTGAGCATTTCCTAATTTTGTGAAAAGTGGGCCACTTAAGCCCCTTTTTGGGGAACCATCTTGGTGCACTTTACCCATCTCATACATTATAAGTCATGACGGACTTTTATTGTAACTTTTTGTGATCCAAATAATTTGTTGTTTTATTTTGATGTTGGTTGTGGAAACACCTCCAAATGTTACAAGGGTTATGTTTCATCCCATATACAATCCTTTTGATGGTTTCGGATAGGAGATATGAGAGACAATTACTGTAAATTTCAATTTACATTTGTTGTTATAGATGCTAGTTCTAGTGAAAAATCAAACTATTATTGACACCTAGAGTTTGTTCTATTTGGATGGTTTATATGTATTTGAGCATTCTAACATCGCATAAAATACTACCTGAGAGTAGATCACAAGTGAGATGGTTATATGATTATTTTGTTAAATATATCATTTTACTAATGGAATATGATACGGCCTTACTTATTGTAATAGTTAAAACTTCACCAGAGCTAAACTGGTAGAGGAGGAGCAACAAGAGCACTCCTCGAAAGCACAAAGATGTTGAAAAGCATGTACTTATCGTACCATCCAATCACGTAAACAAAGGGAAAGAATTTATTTCAGAGAATGAGAAATGAATTTTATTCTAGAGCCTTCATGTATGCCTAGATGCATGGAAATTTTTAAATATTTTGCATATATTTTAATATTGATTAGATGCCTATATGGCATTCTTGTAAGCCTATATAGCTATTTTGTAACTATATTTTATACTTATATCGACATATATTGATGTATGCGTACATGGCTATTTGGTTAATACAAATATTTTTTATCGATGGTTTCCATATTTGCATTATAAATTCATGGTTCAATAGATATGAGTTATGTGTATTCAAGTGTATACTTTACAACTTACATGTATAATTTTTGACTTACATGTGTTCCAATGTATACTTTGTGACTTGCGCGTTTTCATGTGTATACCTTGTATTCGTACATATACTTTGTATTAAGTTATGTATACCATGTATTCGTGTGTATACTTCAAGGCATATGTGTCTATGACTACTTATGCTTCCCTTATACATGTACATGCTTGACTTATTCATGTGTATACTTATTAATTTGTTAGCCCTAGCATTGATCATTGTTGTCCTTCATGGTTTGTCTTGAATAAATTAATTGATTGATAGTAAACAACTAAGTATCTAAAAGTAGAAAACATGTTTTCAATTGGTATTCCATGAAATGATTGATAAAAAGATTCCAATTTATATTTAATTCTTTGATTGGAACAATTGAATTAAGCAAAGGATACATAATCTTCATGTAACACTTGCAAAACATAATATTCAGAGTAGATGAAGTAGTCAACTTCTTGACACATTATCTATGTTACCAAGTTCTTCTATTTTAGTCCTAGTTTTGGTTCTGGTTTGCTCAGGTGGTGCGGGTCTTGGTTCAATTCACCTATGGGTTCAACCAGGGTCCTTCATTTTTGGGTCTAGTTTTCCCAAGAAGAACCCAAGAGAACCCAGGAAAAACCCAGATAGAAGCCAGGAAAACCAAGACAAAACCCATGTGCCTAAGCATCCAAAAAAATATTTTTTGAACATTTTTTAATGTTTTGTGGAGTTTGACTTTGACCCACACCCAAGGGAACCCTAAAAGTGATGTCTAAATCACTTCAAACACCTTAACTACCTCATTCTTATTCATTTTTTTTGCAACCAAGAATTTTAATTCCAAGAGGCTGAGCTTTCATTTTTGCTTGCTAGATTGAAAGCGGATTGTGACACAACTTTCTTTTTTCAAAAATTGTTCTACATCATTGAACTGAGAATTTATCACATATCTATAGAGAAACAAAGGAATACTACAAATTTAAACACATTACACTTTTTTTCTCACTGACTTGATGTACTCTCCAACATCTCTCTTCTCTAATGCAAAGAGTTAGAACTGCTTGGCCATGCCTTTGCATCATTCAGGAAGTTTTTCTCTTTTTGACAATGTCAAAAGCATGGCTACATACAGATTAGGAAAAATACTTTTCCTTTTAGATTAGAAATGCATGCAAGTTTCAAAAAGTATGCTTGATATTAGAAAAAGATATGCATTTATACCATAGCAGAAAAAATCTTTTGGGGAAAAAATCAGCAAACAAAAAGTATAAGACTTTTTGAAAAAATCGGGAAAAAGTATAGAAAAAATTGAAAAAAAATCATATTTTAAAAAAAAGTAGAACAAGAGATAAAATCATTTATTTTATTTTTTTAAGTCATTTCCATAGCATAGAGATATAGAGAGCAAATAAAATAGAGTTTAACTAATAAATTGTAAAAAATAGATTTTCGTAGTTTATATTCATATCATTGATTACATTGCATTGCACATCTTTCAAACTCAAAGCATTGCTTCACATTGCATAACTAATAACTAGATGCTGATAGATGAAAAAATTTCAATTACAATATAGTTTTACAAAGTCACCTATTATGCAATTACTTCACATTGCATAACTAATAACTAGGAGCTAAATGCCAATTGCATTTGCTTGTCATGGCATTCCTATGAGACCACATTTCTTTGAGGCATTTTTTCAAATAGTTCACTGCCTTGTCTATACTACCACATTTTGATACATGTCTACCAAGAATTTTGTCAAATAGTTCACTTGTTGCTATGGCTGAAAGCTAAACAAGTGCTTTCAAACAAGCTAGGATGCTTGGAAAAAAATCTATCAAAAGCATAATAGTATATAATATGACTCAAAGGAATGGAATGCCATGAAAATCATTTTATTTTCATGGCATTCCATCACCATGAGACCTCATTTCTTTGAGGCATTTTTCAAAAGAGTCACTTGTCATTTTTTCATACATGTCTATCAAATCATTTTATCAAAGGTTCATTTCCTTGCTGCTATGGCTAAAATCCTAAAATAGTGCTTTGAACAAGCTATGGATGCTTGGAAAAAATCTATCAAGCATAATATAGCAATAGCATAGACAAAGGTGCAAAAATGCCTCAAAGAAATGTGGTCTCAATGGTGATGGAATGCCATGAAATCCATGATTTTCTTGTCATGGCATTCCATCACCATGTCTACAACGCATTTTTTCAAAAAGTTCACCACCTTGTCTATGCTACCACATTTTTCATACATGTTTACCAAAGCATTTTATCAAACAGTTCACTTCCTTGCTGCTATAAAAGCCTAAAATAGGTGCTTCAAACAAGCTATGGATGCTTGGAAAAAAAACAAAGCATAATAGTATCAAGAATTAGCGAATAGAAAAATTCAAAGAAATCTCATTATTGATGGAATGCCATGACAATCCATAGCAATTCTTTTTTGTCATGCATTCATCCATTCCATCACCATGAAACCACATTTCTTTGAGGCATTTTTTCAAACAACACTACCTTGTCTATGCACTACATTTTTCATACATGTCTACCAAAGCATTTATCAAACAATTCACGCCTTGCTGCTAGCTAAAAGCCAAAAAAATTACTTTGAACAAAGCTATGGATGCTTGGAAAAAATACATCAAAGCATAATAGTAAGCAACAAGCTATGGTCTCATGGTTTTTTCATGTGAAAATTAGGTGTGATTTTGTTCACATTTCGGCAGGTTATAAACACTTTTTTTGCCAATTTTGTTGTTTTAAATGACATTCAAGGGTATGGTGGTTTTTTTGTTTATATGATGATATGTGATATTCTAATCCTAATTCATGAGTCTAGGTTGCATATATATATATATACCAACGAACCCAAAACAAATTGAACCCCCCTCCAAAAAAAATTGGCCAAACCGGCGAACCGAACCCCAAAACTTGAACCTCAAAACCTATTCCAACACTCTTCATTTTTCCTGCACAAACTTAATTGACCACCAAATTATTTTTCCCCTTGACTTTACCCATGTTTACTCCCTCAAACCTCTCTTTTTCATTCAAAACCCCTATTTTCCCAACTAGGGCATGGTATGCCATAACATACTTTTGACCTCCACTTTCCTTGCAAACCTTTTGAACACATTAAGCTCCACAATCTCACCCTATTTGCAACCTATTCTAACTTATTTTCAAGTAATTTATTTTTTCCACCTCTTCTAGCCTTGCTTTTAAGGGCCCTCAATTTTGAATTTTCAACAGGGGCAGTGTTAGTAATCTCTTCCAATGCCCTTACTAATGCTATTTTATTATTCCTACAACCTATTCTACTTACATCAGACCCATATCACCGAGACACAGCCTGAACAATAGGTGGAATGGCCTATTTCAACATACTACACTCAAACCCTTAAGGGATCAATCTGGTTGAACGTAGCTCAGAGTGATTCTACGTGTTTGCATGAGAAAGAGGACCATGAATAGTGTGAAAATGCTTATTCAGATGTGTTGGAATAGTTCATTTGGTCACACAAGTTGCAAAATGAAAGTTGCACCACTTTGCAACTTTCCCTTGCTTCCATTTGACACTTTTTTCATCAACTAAAAACTAGACACCATGGGAAAACCACTCTGAGATAACGAAAACTAAGAGAGGTTATTGTAGAGGGCCCCAATGGGATCCCATGGCCTCAATAGAGAAGTTTCTAAGCATCACGGTATCCGAGTAACCTCATGTTGAAGTTTGCAGCCATTTTTCCCTTTGGACCCTTAAGGAATCGATCTGGTTGAACATAGCTCGGAATGATTCCATGTGTTTGGGTGTGTAAGAGGACCATTCCTAGAGTAAAAATACCTATTTGAACACGTTGGAATAGTCCGTTTGGTCACACGAGTTGCAGAACGAAAGTTGCACCACTTTGCAACTTTCCACTACTTCCATTTGACACTTTTTCCATGAACTGAAAACTGGACACCACAGGAAAACCACTCTGAAATATAAAAAACCAAGAGAGGTTATTGTAGAGGGGCCCAACTCAATCCCATGGGATCAGATGAAAAGTTTCTAAGAATTACGGTGTTCGAGTAACCTCATGCTGAAGTTTGCAGCCATTTTTCCCTTTGGACTCGTAAGGGATCGATTCGATTAAATGTAGCTCAAAGTGATTCCACGTGTTTGGGTGTGAAAGAGGACCATTCCTCGCATAAAAATGCCTATTTGGACATGTTGGAATAGTTTGTTTGGTCACACGAGTTACAGAACGAAAGTTGTACCACTTTGCAATTTTCCACTACTTCCATTTGACACTTTTTTCATCACCTAAAAATTGGACACCACGGGAAAACCACTCTATGATAACAAAAACTGAGAGAGGTTATTGTACAAGGACCCAACATAATCTCATGGGATTAGACGAGAATTTTTTAAGCATCATGGTGTCAGAGTAACCTCATGCTGAAGTTTTCAGCCATTTTGCCTTTTCGACCCTTAAGGGATTGATCCGGTTGAACATAGCTCGGAGTGATTCCGCGTGTTTGGGTCCAAAGAGGACCATGCCTAGCATAAACATGCATGTTTGGATGCATTGGAATAGTCTATTTGGTCACACGAGTTGCAGAATGAAAGTTGCACCACCTTGCAACTTTCCACTGCTTGCATTTGACACGTTTTCCATCAACTAAAAACTGGACACCATGGGAAAACCACTTCGAGATAACAAAAACTGAGAGAGGCTATTTTAGAGGGGCCCAACTTAATCCCATAGGATTAGATGAAAAAAATTTAAGCATCACTATGTCCGAGTAACCTCATGCTGAATTTTGCAACCATTTTTCCCTTTGGACCCTTAAGGGATCGATCCGATTGAACAAAGGGTCTATACTCTAAACTTATCCAAACCTTACCAACTCTTGGGGAAGAAATTCTAAGGTGTAAAAACTTTAAAATCCACAATCAGATCTTAGTTATACCATTGTACAATGGGTAAACCACAAAACCCTCTATTGTAGCCTAAACCCTAGGGGTTTATTGAAAATGATTCTTCCAAAGCTAAACACAACCTAAAAAATTACTCAAACAAGATTTTGATACCCTGCACAAGCTCAAACAATCATAAAATAATGCTGCCCTACACAAAAACACAATTTGACTCTTCAAAACCACCATTTTTCTTAAAGAAAACTCATTTTTACACACATGGGTTTCACACCCATCTCACTTTCAAACCTCCTCAACACTAACATATCATTCCCAGACCTTAATAATGTTAGTGCAAACCCATTCTTCAAGTTACAGAGGCTACAGAAAGAGGAATGGGTCAAAAAACCATTTTTATTGACTCAAAACCTTCAAATGTACAAGTTCAGGCCGGTTTTAGTAAATTGATGATAAAATGCACAAAACATTATGGAAAAACTTCTAAATGGATTCAAAAGAAAGGTAACTCAATATAATATTCAAATATTAACAAATATGGAACAATTAATTGAAATACACACCATACAATCTTCTGCTATAGCTGAAAATTTAGAAAATTCTAGAAAATTTTGAGTTTTTATTGTTTTTACTTAAAATCACAAAATCCAGCCTTCAATTCGAGTTCTCCATGTTTTAAAACTCTTTCCCACCAATTAAAAACTTATTCACCTTCCTAACTGACCTTTGAACTGGTTTTTCTCTTCACATTCCCTCCATAATGCAAATTTTGCAATTTTGCAATGTTTGAGTTTGCAAATTTTGCACATTTTTGCAATTTTTAAACATTTTGCACTTTTTGAAAAACCCAACCTCCTAAACACCTAATACAGCTCAAATATGACTAAATACATAATATAATGGTCTCATAGACCTTATTTTAATACAAAACTCAAAATCCTATATATTCTACTCCTTGTTTGCCTTGATGAACAAAACCTACTGAATGGTGCTCTTGCACCAATCATACATTGACCTTCTTGTCCCTCCTAAAGTTTGGACCACATCCATTACCTCCACATAAAAATCGACATCCTTTGTCTTTTTGGTTCCCATTCCTTGATATGGTTATGCAAATGAAAATGAAGCAAAGTAATCATCTCCTTCTCCACTGGCTGGAATAATGCATGCTTAATGTTTTGATACATGATATCAGCTCTCTCATCTACTCTCATGGTTGAATACCAAAATATAGTATGGTGGGCCTCTATTGTTCCAATCATCTTTCTTTCTCTTCCACCAAATGTTGTCCAGATCCACACGTCTGGCAGCCTAATTGACCTTTTTTTTTAAAGCTAAAGTTTCTCCTGAGTCACCAGTGTTGCTTTGTATGCCTTTTCAGACTCTTTCATTGCTACAGATCGTTTGTGGGATTTAATCATTTGGACCACATCTGGTTTATGTCCTTTAAATCCTTGCATCTAAAGGAAATTTCCTCAACATAAATACTGCTAGGGAATTTCAATGTTGCCATTGTAGTTGGTATTAAATCCGGTACCTGCAACATTGAAAATTATCCTTATATAAGAATTCCCTCCATCTTGTTGGCTTGTAACACTCTTGATGGTGGCTACATGAAATCTGATTCTGATTCCTCTTCTACATTAGAGGGAACTCATATATCCTTGTTCTGACTCTTCTGAATTATCAGAATCAAAATCACTAGCTTCCATATTCAAAAATTCCCAACCACCATCTTTAATAAATTGGCCACTAGTTCAAGTTCATTCTTGTTTCATAATACTTTATATCCATGGAGTTCAACCATTCATTCATGCCATCAAGTGAAGATTGAGGAATGGCGTCAATGCAGAGTACATCCCACTTGAACTCTTTCAAAATAATAGCCATATCAAATGCCTTTTTCCCAAGTCATACTCTCTCAAGGTTAACAATCATACATTGACCTTCCCTCACCTCCTAAATTTTGGACCACATCCATTACCTCCACATAAAACTCAACATCCTTGGTCTTCTTGGTTCCCATGCCTTGATATGGTTATGCAAATGAAAATGAAGCAAAGTAATCATCTCCTTCTCCACTGGTTGGAAGAATGCATGCTTAATGATTTGGTACATGATATTAGCTCTCTCATCTACTCTCATGGTTGAATACTGAAATCTAGTATTGTGGTCCTCCAGAGTTCTAGTCATCTTTCTTCCTCTTCCACCAAATGTTGGCCCGATCCACATGTCTGCCAGCTTAATTGACTTTATTTTTGAAAGTTGAAGTTTCTCTTGAGTCACTAGTGTTTCTCTCTCTGCATTTTTAGACTCTTTCATTGCTACAGATCATCTCTGGGATTTAATCATTTGTACCACATGTGGTTGATGTGCTTTGAATCCTTGCATCTAAAGGAAATTTCCTTAACATAAATACTGCACATTTACAACAAAATGGTATATCAAACTCTTAGACCTCATTCTTGCATATTTACAACCAAATTCAAAGATTTTCTTTCAAAATGCTACAAATTCAAATATTGACAATTTTGTAACAAGAATGAATTTTTTTGCACATTTGACCACCGAGACTCAAAAACTCACCCTAATGCACCTTAAATGGTCTTGATTGACCTTATTTACAATAAATAAACACAAAATACCTTAATCTAATCTATTGACCACCTATCAACCTTTAAAAAGTGACATTTTTCAACTAGGAGACTAGGTGCTCCTACACAAAAATTACATTGTGTCTGAGCCTTCAAGAGGCTTTAAATCTAGCCTTTACAAATGATTCTACATCTTTCCAATCATGCCTAACTGTTGAGCTTGTAACTAACATGACTTATTACATTATAAATCGATTGAACATGTAATATGACCTTATTCAATTGACAATTTACTCAAAACACAATTTACTAACTTAAAATAATTCCATGAACCAAATTTGTTCAATAACCTTGGTGCCCCTGCACCAAATTTCAATATTTCAATAAATGTCATTACAAGTACAAATCTCATTACAATGCCTTAGGTACAAAACAAGCATTGGTGATTGTTGGATATGTTGAAAGGCTATGTAATGGGTAAAATAAAGGTGTTTAAATGGTCCTAGGTTTGTAAAACAACAAATTTTCATAATGAAGCTTATTAAGTAAACCATTGCTAATACTAGGACTTTTAGGCTTAATGAAGGTTTGGTGGTTCAAGGGTGGTTATGGGCATTGAAGGAAGTTGGGACTCCTGATTTGAAAATGTATAAAAACATCATACAAGCCCGAATAAAGGGTTCAATGAATTGATTTTGAGGATTTGGTGCTCTACTCAATGCCTAAACTATGGAGTTTCAAGTATTTTTTCTGTGTTTTCAATTTATTTTTCTTGTGTACGGCCCAGTATAGGCCTCTCATGATTAGAAATTCATAAATTGTTGTGATGACAGGTCTTAACTTGGATTTCAATCTATTTTGAGACTCCTTTGGTTGTTTTGGTGAATGAAAAACTCCATTCTTCATGATCAACCTGTATAGACCAGTAGGGTATGAGTTTTACTTTAATTTAAACATGGAGCCTTTCCTCCTAATGTGGTGACCTGTGATTTGGAGGAAAGGAATGTAATATGTTGTTTTCAAGTTTCATGTTTCTTTTAATAGTGGTAAGGCCTCTATAGGGCTGGTGATGTTATCTTAGGCTGAGAATGTGAGTTTTTGGCATGAAAAGGAGGAACCAAAGTGGTGTTTTTGAGATCTAATGAGGCTAAAGGCCTAGTGAAGGTTTATTTTCATTTTGCAAACCTTGAAAAACTTGTTTGATGCTTTGGTGAGGCTTGGAAGGCCTTGGAGTTGTGAAATATAGAAAACCCTAGATATTTATGAGCAAATTGAGGGTTTTTGTATTGGAAACCTATTTGAGCATGCAAGGTCCTAAAACCTAGAAAATATTTTGTTTTGAGACCTAAGTAAAGACTGCTTTTGGATTTGGGGGTCTGTTGAGAAGTGAGAAGGTTGTGTGGGGAATTATACCCAATTGAGTGACTTTGATATGCTACAACCTAAACAATGTGAATTTGTTGAAAGAAGAGGTCCTGATGAAATTGTAAATTGCAATTTTTTTGTAGATTGGAGTTGTGTGTTTGTATGTTGCAGGCCTCCCCCTACTGCATTAAGAGTATATTCCATTTTTTTAGAGACATTTATGGAAAATTTGGTAGCATAGACAAGGCAATCAGCTAGTTTGTATAACTGTTTGACAAAATACCTCAATGAAAGCTTTGGAAGCATACACAAAGAAATTCAATTGTTAAAATTAACAAAATGCCTCAAAGAGATGTGGTTTAAAAATGTAATAGGAAAGTGTATAGAATTGTGTAATTTAAAATTTCCATTAACAACCTAAAGTTGTAACATGACAAACAAACAATTTGATCAACATGGAATAAGAAGAACAACAAAAATGAAAGAAATCCATAATAGAATGAAAGAAAATGTAGAAAGACTTCACATACCTAAAAAGCCAAAGTTTCAAATGGAGTTCTACCCAATTATGTAGCCTTTGCTTCTTCTTTCCTCAAACTCTTTAAAAATTTGACTTTTTCAAAAGCTTTTTCCCCTCCAAACTTCAATTGTATATATAAGTTATCACTGCAATTCAAACTTGAACTCATATTATATGCCTTTCAACGTGAAAACTCTGCTATTTCATGCAAAGGTGGTGGAATCTAAAAATCAAGCATGCACACTTCACTCAATCACCAAAAAGTTACTTTTTGTGAGAGCACATGTAGAACTAGGATAATATACAGAATGTGGGCCGACATCACGAGTATATTGTGTTTTTTTACCATTTTTTGTGCAAGTAATAACGTGCTTGCATTATAACGCGAACGTGTTATTTCTTGCTAAATGGCCATGTCTCTACTTATTCATAATGTGCTCATATTATAATAAAGTTGGTTTGTTTTTAGATTTATATGGTAGAGGGTTAAGGGTAGAGGGGAGAGAGATAGAGGGAGTGAGTGAGAGAGGGAGAGACGAGAGAGAGAGAGAGAGGAAGGGAGTGGGAGAGAGATAGAGGGGGGAAGGGCCAAGGGTAGAGGGTAGAGGATTTAACGGTTTAG
>VDFB02096630.1:0-21488 GCA_007258455.2 Sequoia sempervirens | reverse complement strand
GATGGTGTTAGATTAAATCAAATAAGGTTTTGATTTATTTAATTTAATGAATAGACTTTAGAGATTTAATCAAATAAATTGATTATTTAATTAAATAGGGATAATTAGATCAGATGGATTGATTTAATTAATAAAAGAGATTGAATTACTTAGATAAAATGATTTATTAAATTAAGAGAGGAATAGTGATGAATTTAATCAAATAAGGAGATTTGATTAAATGGTTAAACTGAGGGATGATTCAAGAAGAAACAATGTTAGTAAGTTAGGATCAGATGCACAATGTCAATCAGTACATTTTACGTGTCTACAACAATTATAATATTTAAAGACAAGAATGTTTATTCACTTTGAGTTTTATCATCCAACCTACAAAACCCAGTTAGCCTAAAAAAGCAAGAAGTCAGTGATGTGTCAAAAAAGCAGAGAACACCAAAATTTCATGCTAAAATTATTCACTATTTTTTCTTACCAGAGAAGAGTGTTTCTATTCATGATAGTGTTGCCATAAATTAAATGTGTGTCGCTCTGGTGAAAAATAGTGTCACTCTACAAAAAATTAGTGACGACAATAGCGTCACTATTTGGTGGCATCACCATTTACAAATTCTTGATACCTCTAAAGTGTACTAGCATCATCGTTTATTTTAATCAACACCAAGGTATTAATTAGGCATCACTATATCATATGGCAATAGTGTCGCTATATGGCGACGCCTTACAAAGGTGTTTCCAAAATCTCCTAGAGCATCGATGTATCTATGAAAACCAAAAAATGAACTTCAAGAGGAAAATTCATTGCCCTCCTTGTAGCACCAAAATGTGACTAGCGGATTAGTATGGGTTGACTACACTTGATCCATGAAGAATTGAAGCATATTCATCCCACTAAATGTCAATCCAATAGAGATCATTCAAAATAAACTAAATTAAGCATCTATCAAAACCAACAATCTAAACTATGAAAGCTTTTAAAATTCCTACTCTAATCCATTGAAAATTATCCTATTGGGGGAGTGGTGTCGCGTTGATGTGGAATGGTGACCCTTTCCCAATCCCATAGATAAATGAGCCTATTCCAATTAGTTTTATGGAAGAAAAATGATGAAACTAATAACAAATGTGTGATGAAATATGATATAAAGTTGAATGAACATGATGCAAGCTATTTTAACTATTATGGGTGTATGCAAGCCTAATCTAAATGGGTTTTAAACTAAAAAGATTCAAACCCTAATTATCAAATTAGCTAAATGGATTCATTATGTTACCATGGAAGCCGTTAATGGAAGCTAAGCTATTATGCAAAGTAATTTAAACTAAAAAACATGTTAAATGTGAGTGCAAGTGCAAATGATTTTAACAACATTAGTTTAATGTTAAAAGATGGATCCATTTGTCTCCAAATAGTGACCTATTTATAGGAGAGAAAATGAGAAATAGAGGGTTGAAATCAAAAAGGTTAATCAATGGTCAAGTATGGAGGAAGTTGGAGGCATGGATCATGGATTCTTATCAACGAATGAGATCAATAATGACATTTAATCAAGGGTTCATCTTTGTCCAAACAAACACACTTTTAATTTGCACAAGAGGTCACAAGTTAACTTGCACAAGAGGTCATAAGTTAACTTGCACAAGAATTCAAGTAAGTTTGTTACAAAAAAGGAATATTCCCCTTTTTCAAATGAGTGAGGAGAAGAGAATATTCTTTGGAATATTCTCATAGGTGAGGGAAAAAAGATATTGAGAAAATTAAAACAAAGTTTAATTGTGCAAAAGGGGAAGGAATATTCCATGAGAATATTCCTTTTGGAAGAATGTGCAAAGGGAGGAATATTCCCTTGCAAGTGGGGGGGAATTAGATTTAATTAGGTAATTGATAATTAAACAATGTTAATTAAGCAATTAGGGGATTTAGATGATTTTCATTAAATAAAGTGATTTAATGAAAATGGGAGATATGATATGACATTTAATTAAATAACTTAGGGTTATTTAATTAAATATGAAGACTTAGGGATTTAAATTAAATAGTTTTATTTATTTAATTTAATGAGACAAAATGTTAGCATGAAAGGAGGTGAATTAACCCGATTAGATTAATTAGGTTAATAGATACAAATGACATAATTAATTAAATAGCTAGGACAATTTAATTAATTAAGCAAAAAGAGGATGGGTTTCAAGATGAACATTTGATATTAATATACTTAATTAGAGTGCATGGTATCATTCTGGACATTTTTAAGTGTCTACAAGTAGAATTTCCAAAGAAGGTCGGTGTCCTCTTTCAATCCAAGTGCAATGTGCTAGTCCAATCCAACACATGAAATCCTACCACTACCCTACTCTAACAACTCACAGGGGAAAAGGGGACATAAAGATAACATGAAATGGAAATGAAGGTGATACACCAAGATAGATTTTGTCTTCTTCTTTGCTTCAGATTGGTCAATACACTAATAAACCTACTAAGACACATATTCAGACATGAAGGTAAATAAGCTTACTCAAACATGCAAGAAATAGCTATTATGATAGCTAGATTTAAATAATATAAGGCATAAAGCCAAATTTTACAATGGTAGAATGTAGAATATAGTGTTTGCAAAAGAAAACTATGAGGAACCAAAAAGAAGAACCCCTTGAAAGGATATAAGTGTTGATTTGATAGATCAAGCATAACTTGGATGAATGCAAATCAAACCCTAACCAACTAGGGTTAGCAGTAAAAGGAGATATGATCAAGGAAAGATCTGTTAAGAAATCAACACCAAAAGAAAAGCTTGGAGAAACCAAGACTTGCACGCCATACCGAGCAATGAATGTTTGTTTGAAAGTACATCCAAATCCCCCCATTAAATCATGGATATGACCATGAATCTATTAGAAGGGACAAAGCAACACCAATAAATGAATGTGGGTGCCATAAAATCCACTTGCAAAAGTACGAGAATGTATTGATTGTTGTATTTGAAGCCCAAAAGTTGAAATAGGTAGCTAAGGAAGTGGTCCGAGCATTAATTGCATCATCTAGAAAACATGCCAAATCTGTGGAAAGGTTGAGGCGTCGAGCCCAAAAGAAAACCTTTAAAAAGCATTAAATAGTTTGGAGCCATGAAAAAGCATCTTCGTTGGGGATTGGGTGTCGAACTTGCTTCATACTTTATACTTCATATTGGCATCGGACCCTCAAGGATTAGGCTTCGAGAGTATCACTTATTGCATACCGAAGGAAGGCAGAGAGAGGAAGAGGAAGGAGGGAACCTCCAAAGATTCAAACTCATACACACAAGGTTCTACACCTTGAGGTCATTTCCATTATGTCATTGGAATGTTGAACCCCATGTTTAGTAGGGTGCAATTTTATGTGACAATAGTTTATGGTACATCCAATGGGACTAATTTCTCTTTCCTGAATATTTAGTGTTTTCTCCAATGTATTCTTTCCTTTTGAAGCATATCTCAAACACTATGGCAACTCTGAGATAAATCTATTGGTTCTAGCCTAGTTTTACTTCATTCTATTGAAGAGTTGGTGTTCTTCAACATTTCAACCTTTGGAGGAAGTTCTATGTAAGCACCTAGCAACTTTGAAATATCATTTGGGTGACTCTACTAGTATGTACCCAAAATATTTGGTTAGGTAGTCCTCTACTTTCCTTTTAGATTTTCAAAGGGTTTCATATCTTTTCCAAGCATAAATATGTCAAGCTATAGAGGAAACCATATGTATACTCCTCCATACCATGAAAATATGATCTTTGCACCTCCCAATCAGCCATATCAGTCTACTTATTCCTCCCCTTTCATTTCATAGAACCCTATTGTTGTGGGTTCTCAATATTATCAAAATGCTTACCACCCACCCCTTGCCTAGTCTTCTTGGATACCCACATATTCCTATCAACAACCCTAAGACACTCACCATTTTGAAAATCCATCTTGTTTCTCTCCTATTTAGCCTCAAATTTCTAGTAATATGATTTCAAGTGAAATTACAACCATATTGCTATATTTTAATAGGTGGTTGAATGATATTCAGAGACAATGGTGCAAGGGCACCCAGGTTATCATGCCCAAGAGGGGTAAAAAGTTATTTTTTTGTTTTGTTTAAGTTCTTAATATGTAATAAGGTCTAAGAAAACTATTTTAAATTTTTTGGAGTGTAGTTTTGGTCACTAGGTGTTAAGTTTGTGTGCAAATGTAAAAAGTGTCAAAGTTGCTAAATGTTGTCAAGTTGCAAAAAGCAACTTTTACAATTTTTGGTGTCTAGTGGAATTTGAACAGTTGGAACTTGAAAAATCAATTGTCACCCATTGGGAAATATTTTGAAAGGTTTAAAAATGCCTTGGGAGGTCGAGGCAAGGGTTAGAAGTTGTAATTTTGAATTTGAACAATAAAGTTCATTTTATTTTCCTACAAATTTGAATGTTGCATCAATGTTTCTTGATGTAGTATGGTATTGTACAACCATATTTTGACTCCAAATAAATTGTAGATGGTATATCATCAAATATTCTTTATGTTGCACTTGGTATCATTTATTTTCCTTAAGATTTGAGAATTTTAGAGTCATTTCTTTCCAAATGGGTTGAAACCCTAGATAGGGTAATTTGGGAGTAAGAAAAATGGCTATCCTTCCATTCCACCAATGAAAATCCCTCAAACTTGGTGGAATAGCCTATAATAACATGTATTTTGATCCCTCAAAGTTGTAAGATTAGGGGAGAAGTTTTGTACGTGTTTTGGTGATGCCATGGGTCAGATTTCTTTATGTTTTAAGTCTAATTGGTAGAAGAATAGTCAATTTTTGAAGGGTTCCGTACAAATTAACCTACCTTGATTCTAAGATATATTGTACAAAGCACAAATGGGTATCTGAAACTATTTTTATATTCTTGATATCATGTATGCACTGAAAATTATGGCCAAAAAATATAATTTGTTGCTACTAAGTTTGTTTAAACAATTAGGCCTAGAGACTAGGACAATCAATTTTAAGCCATTTCCTTCCAAAACAACTATACCTAGAATATAGATATGTTTGTAAATGGTGAAAAGGGTGCTCAAAAATACCTTTATAGTCTAGGTTTGAGGTCTTCACAAAAATTTGTGATGGAAAAAGCAGTTAGGAAGTACTACTATGAGATTGAGGCCTTATGAGCAAAAAGCCACCATAGAATGTTTGAAACCTAGAAATATTGCTTATTTAAGGTTGTGTAGAAGTTTTCCACCCTTTATTTGCATTAGACAATAGTATTTTCATCACCAACAAGAGTGGGCTAATCAAGCCTATTAGGGGCAGCAAGTTTATTTCCCACGGTAGGATGAGCTTTCCCAACAAGCTCACTATCCTCAATAGCAAAAAACATAAGCTTAATGGGGGTATGAGCAATAGTTGGAGGTATAAATAAGGAAAAATCAAGAAGGGTGTACAATAAGACAAGTTGTTGTTAGGAAAGAGCAAATTAGACTTTCCCTTTCTCTAGCACAAATTCCTAAGACTCGAGCAACCCCTTGTGTGCCTAATTTCAAACAAACACTTCCATTTATTCTAGAACAGCCTGCTAAGGAGGAGGTACAAAATCATAATTTTTTAATTTTCAAGAACCCTAGCAAACCTCTTGAAACTTCCATTAGCCCTCCAGTTGTTCCAAAACAACCTATTGTGCAAGAGGTATGCAAGCACAAAAATTTTAGTTTCAAGAATCCTAAGCAACCTCTTGAAATCCCTATCAAGCCTCTTGTTCCATCAAGAAGATCTCTTATGTTGGAGATACCAAGTTTTGAGAGCCTCCATTCTTCACAAGAACCAATCCTTGAGGAAGCTCAACTTTTTACTCCTATTGAGCAGCCCCTTCCAAAGCTTCAACAAGGGTTTCAATGCCCTTTTGACCATTTTTCTCCCCCTATTGCTATTTCACTCTTTAAAGGTGGACCTATGGTATGAAATTCAAATTGGTTAGAATAAAAAAAGAGGGAGATATTCCAAGCTAGGAGTGAAGAGGTAATTGTTGAAGAGCCTTCATGTGCTCTAGACAGTGAGTGCCTTGATATGCTAAAAGAAAAAGTTGAAGATGACCACTTATAGTAGAAAGACATTGAACACGTAAAGAAAATTGATGCAGTAGAGGAATCATTCCTCTCATTTGATGCCTTCCCTTGTTATATTGCAGATGAGGAGAGATCAACTATACCTAGCTTTGTAGAAGCATTTGAGCAACATGAGCCTAGCTTGATGGATAAAGACAACCCCATTGTTTTGGAGAAGCAACAACATACATGTTCATCCCCTACTATTGTGGATGAAGATCCCCAATTTGTCAAGGTCTACAATTCTAAGGTAGAGGACCTATTTTGGGATGTTATAGAAACCTTTTGTTTAGGTTTAAACATCAAATCATCACCCCTAAAAGAGGATCTTTGTGGGAAACAACATAAGAGTGAAGAGGTGTCAGAGGATGTGGCAGCCATTACATGCCAAGAGTCTGATTTTATTGCAACCAATTGCTAAAAAGAAATGAGCATAAAGAGACAATCTAAAGAATTCAGTTCTTCACCTGAAATGTCCCATAAATCTAAGGTATGTGTTGATGAAGTGTGCATCAATACAATAAGCTATGATGTATGTGTTGAGATTATGGAGTCACAAGCCCTGAAGCTGCAATCTTCAATGAAGGACCTTTTCCAGGAAAGATATTCAACAACGCAGAAAGTGTTGCAACTAGGCATGCACAATGGAGATTCTATTATGATGATATGATTACAAATGTACAAAATTCCTTGAATATATAGGAATCAAAGAGCTGCAAGATGCAATATGATGTTGTCATGTGTCATGATCTAACAACATGTGAACCCTATCTAGGAAATGATAAAAAATAGAGATAAGTTCTAGAAGTACAACTCATCTTCTAGAAGGAATCTTATCCCTACAAACAAGGAAGGGGACACTACCCCATTATTAAATGATTTATTAAAATGCAACCTAGGAATAAATTATACAAGACTTAAGTTTTGATTAGTGGATAAGAAGGTTTTGAATGGACCCGAAACCATCTACAACAGGTTTTGAATGGGCCTGAAACCATCAGGTTTTAAGGGGACCCAAGACCCTCACAAATATGAACAAGTTTCTCTAAAGAAATATTCAAATCCAATCAATAGCAATAGGGAAACAACAAGCATACAACCAGCCAAAAGCCAGCGGGCTGCCCAGCAAAAACCAAGAATTACATGACTCTTGACCTCATTGGTTTTGACGGGACCATCAACCCAGTACAACCCATTGGACAACCAGGTTTTGATTGGGACCTTAAACCCAAGAATATTACAAGAAAATCATAGATCAGGGACAAAGCTCCACTTGCAAAAAAAATTGAGCCCAGCAAAACACCCTTTCCACCTCTATAGGAAAGGTCACCACTATTGTGCGAGGCTCCCATAACTAGAAACATGGGTTTTACATGGGTCCCATAACCAATAATGAAGGTCTCCACCATAAGGTATCCACGGATCGAATAGCTCAAAGCATCAAACAACCCCCAAAAGCTACAATCTACAACTTCCTTGCAACCCTTCACCATCTCCATAAGTGAAGCATCCTTACTCCAACACATCTTGTCTCCCAAGCAACCCCTCTCCACCTCAATAGAAGAGGCATTCACCTCAATAGAATGAGCTATAGAAGCAAACGAGTGAAGAAAGAAATAATACCACCCCCAGCACCAGCAAATCGCCTCTCCCCTGCACACCTTCTCCACCTCTATAGAAGAAGCATCCACCTCCATAGGATTAACATGAGAGAAAAACTGACAGCAAAGATATTTACTTCTAGTTTGATTCCTCACCTCTATAGGAGACTTTAGACCAAAAAGTAAAGAACAGACTAAAGAAACCCTAAACAACATAACATCTTTGAAACACACTAAGGTCTTAAAAATCTTCTCCCATAACTAAATCTCTTCCAACAAAACAAGGAAGGTCCATGACCAAAAGTAACAGGGGTTGAGAAAGAGCCACCAATAAACATTCCAACCCTTGCACAAACAAACTTGGAGAGGAACCTCCAACCAAAAATTACTCACAACCTCCACAAGAAGCAAGATTCCTGCAAAAGAACAAGAGGAAACATCACCAAGCCTAGTAAGGCCATAGTCACAGGAAAAATTGGAGCCTCTCTGAGCAGAGAAACCACCTGATTGCAGCAAGAAAACATAACCAAGGGAAAGAAGCACCACTGAGGAAAATGAAAGGAATCAAGCATCAAAGAAAGCCATCCCAGTAGCTATGACCACAAGATTTGAATCAAGATAGCACCATGGCTCTCCAAATAGCTTCAGAATCCTCACAATGTACACCCAAGACAAAGCCCTACCCCTAGAAAGAATGTTTCAAGCAGCAGCCATAACAAACACTCCAACATGCAACATCAAACAAGGACCAAACCATTCCAGCTGGAGACCCTCAAACAGGGTTAAACCCACAAAAAGAAAAGATCCCCCCTTCAAAATAGAGCCATCCCAAAAAAAATGGTGAAAGAAACCCCCAAAGAAGAGGGTCCAACACGCACACACCCCAGGCCCACGGCACACCCCAACCAACAGTCCTCCCAAAGGAGCTACCCCCGTAATAGAAGGAGAGGGCGAAGGCCGCACTCATCAGACCAAGCACAAAAACCTTCAGCCTCCACAACTTCACCAAACCCTTTGCCTTCAGCATCTACCTCTCTCGCGAACATTGCCATAGCCGGCAGCTCCAGGCCAGCCCTGAACAAAGCCCAGCCACCAACACGTCCTCCCATATCTCCATTGCCTTCCTCTGAGTCTTCCTCTCTGGAAATAGATTTTTAACTCCCTCCATGCGCACTCACTCCCGCAGTCCTCTCCATTTAACAGATGACCTATGCAAGACTTAAGTTAACTTATGCTAGTGTAATAATTAATTAATTACACTAACACCCCCACATAAGTTCAACTTAGGGAGGAAATGCAATGATTATGTAGAGATGATGATCAATGATGATGATGATGGGTCCCAGCTACAAGGCCATGTCAGGTACCCATGTACATGATAAAGATGTAGAAAATCTCCCATAACCGGAGAAAAGGTGAAAACCTAGTGGGAACAAAATATCTCTCCAAAAAGGAGATGAAAATGAAAAAATGTGAGATAGGATGGGAAGGATGGAGGACTCCAAAATACCCCCCAAGTACACCATCTGTCACATGGATACAATACAATAGCTCCTCCATAGGAGGGAAAGAGAGAGACTATATAGCCCCCCCCAGAAGATGTGATCACTTGTAGAAATGGTAAGTGTCTGAAGACAAAACATGATCCAATGTCGACAAACAAATTTGTTTCCCTTTTAGAAGAAACAAAACCAAGTGCAAGTGCAGTGATGCTTTCCATTCCGGATAGGAATTGAAGGAAGGATGTATGTTGATGATGATGTCTTTGAACTCTGCTCAAATGTCTCATTGCCTGAAGATGAAGATGACACGATCAATGAAGAGGGTGATGAACTAGGATGATGTGGAAAATAATGTTGAACAATATCCAGAGATGACAATGGAATGAATATGATGGAGACTTGATAGCCCTCCCTAAATGAAGTGTCCTCAAAACCACTAAAATAAGTTTGAAGCAACAAATGTGTCCAAACCACAAGTCTCCTGCTAGGAAGAAGAAAATCCAATGGTAAATGTTGAAGAAACCTCAAATCCTGAATGGAATGATAGGGAAGAAATCTCAAAGATGAAATCTTTGAAGAGAAACCAAGTGCCTCCAAGATAGTCTCTAGATTCCTAATCAAGGTCGAGACAAAGGGATGAGGAGACTCAAGAGAACTCTCCAAGGTGTGATATGAATAGAGGAGTGATATCCCCTCAAGAATGTCCTCCAAACCTATAGAAGTAGCCAAGTCAATGATACCTAAAACGAATCCATCTTGTGATGTCAAGTCTAGAAAACTAAAGGTGTCTTGATGAATGATGATGGTGGAAGCCTCAATCAATGATTCTAGACAAGGAATCACTGAATGTGAAGGGATGCTATTTTTCTTTGATGGAGAAGAAGCATCTAAATGAACCTTGTCAACCTCTTCAAAAGATTCAAGGCAATCAACTTCCTTCACAACAATAGCATCATGGGTTTCCTGATTTGAAGAATGACATTTTGAATCATGACCATTGGGGAATGGTGGAGTATCTGAATCTCCATATATCTCCCAAAGCTTAGTCTAAAGAATATGAGGACAATCACAATGATCAATTTAGAACTCAAAACATCATAATCAACTTGCATTTCAATGATCTCCAAGATAGTGTATTTGTTGCAACTCCAAGCAAGTTCATGAATACCTTCACTTGGATGAGGAACTATACCATACAGATGTTGCAATAAATCAAGTGATTGGAGATGGTGGTTGATCCCATCACACCATTGTTGATATTTTCCCTTATGCAACATAGTCGGAGAGTAATATGCAAGCCCCATAATGAAATTTCTCCTAAAAACACAAAGACAAATGACCTTCAACAACAAATATAAGCTTCCAAATATGATGTACAACTAAAGTGATGTTACCTGGATCAAGAAATCTTTTCCCAAGCTTAAGGATATCCAAGTTATTGAATAAATGCACCAAAATAAAAAATCAATGCAAGAGTACCTGGAGCTAAAACTGATCGAGGGGTCTAGACTGATGAAAAAAGCTCTGAAAATACTTCCTGATGTCACTGGAATCACCGAAATCCGATGAACGGTTGTGAAGTTACAAGCCTTTGAGTCCAAATTAGGGTTTTGAATTCAGTTGAGTATAGAAATTTCTACAATAAAAATTTTGTAGAATGGATGTCACCACTAGAAAGTTCTCAAAATTCCCTTTTCGATGGTATCTCGTTTGTTGATTTTCGATACCCTGGTGACAAGTTATGATAAAATGAAAAAATTGTCTATATTTGGCACTTAGCAGGCTAATGAGGAGCAAAAAAAAGCTCTCGAGTGCCAGGATACAGTCACTGATATGACTGGCGCTGGGCAATTGGCAAAAAAAAGGCCCCTTAGATAGGGTGGCATCATGGTGGCGAAATGAAGCGGTGTGGCTAGTGGAACAAGCTCCATTGGTGGGGCAGCCGACAACAAATTTTGGCAGTATGTGGAAGACCTCGACAACTAGAATGGAGCACTGTTGACAAACAATCGGCAGTGAGGATAATCTGGTCAGCGAGAGGAGTTGTTGTCGACAGAGGTGGACGGGCCAGTATGGGATATACTCTGGTGATCAACAACGGAGGCAAGGAGCCCGGTGATGTGACCGGTGAATGTCCAACAATCAGGCAATGAAGACTCTGATGCATGGGTTGTTTGTACAAGGAGGTGAAGTCGGCAAAAATTGAAGGGTCGGACCCCCAAGTGGGCTGGCAACAAGTACTCCTCCTCTGTCAAAAACTTAAATCCAACTGACATGAAACTAGTCTCTAGACCGAAAAAAAAATGACCTCCAAAATATATATTTTTTGAATATTGCTATGAGCAATTGAAAAAAAAAATGAAGGTTGATGAATTTATTCAAACTCCAATATGATTATGTTGACGGATGAACAAACCCCACAATTTTTAATAAAATGTTGATGATTTAAAATAGCATGCCGACTAATGAATAAAAAAGCAGTCGCCCAAATATTTTTTTCTGCAACTATAGAAATGCCCACAATATATTTTTTTTTGCCAAAAACAAATAAAGAAATTGCCCGATTTTTTTTTTTTTTAAAAGTGCTTGTGACTAAAAAATTTTGCCTCAGAGGACAACTGAAAGGGGTTCTTTTTTACTAAAAATTGTATGGATCATATGATTGATTTTGCAAACCTAAAAATACCTATGATGGCTCCTGGGTTGATGTATTCTATTTTGATGACTGGACACACGATCCTTGGGTTTCGAGGCCTTCTGATGACAATAGCGAGCTCGGATCTGACTCTATTTGCTCTAGAAATTAGCTTGGTCCCTAGGTGGAATCAAGTAGCCTCAATGGAAACCTTCAAGCCTACAAAGAATCTCACACACCAACTTTCTTGATCAAGGGTTGATGTTTCACTAGACAAGCTCTAATACCATGTTGAGATTATGGAGTCACAGTCCCTAAAGCTCCAGTCTTCAATGGAGGACCTTTTCTAGGAAAGATATTCAACCACACAGAAAGTGTTGCAACTAGGGCAATGGAGATTCTATTATGATGATATGATTACAAATGTACAAAATTCCTTGAATATATAGGTGTGATACCTTGATATCTATCCTACTCTAAATGTGTGAAATGACTAAGAAATGTGAATGACAAAATACCAAGGACACCTCAAGATTAGCCAAAAGAGTGATACAACGAAAAGGAATGTGAATAAAATGAAATGCAAACAATTTTACCTCCCTTGCTGTTGGTATCTCTTTGATTGGCCCTTGCTTGGAATGGATTGTGTGCTCCTTAGATGATTGCTTGAATGACTAAATGCAAGATTAGAGGTGCAAAATGATTAAAAAGATGGCTAGATGATGGTAAAGGATTGAGGATTCAAATTGGCAGCATGTAGTTATGAGAATGCAAAGTGTTCTAAAATGCCCTTGAGGAGGGGGTATTTATAGGAGAATTTGAATTCTCTAGAGAATTCAATAGTCAAGATTGATCCAACAAGGCCAAGATAAAGGGCTATGGTGGGTTGAGAACCCACAAGCCCTCACATCTTGACATGTGGAGGGTGAAGTGGCCAAGAGGGATATGAGGGTGTGAGAGTGGTGTCAAGAAGGTACATGAGGTGGAAAAAGGACATGCACCTTGGGGAGTGAGGAGATTTCCTCAAAAGATTCCTTGTCCCAAGTGGGAGTAGAAAGGACATTTGAAATTCCCCAAAATCTATGGGAAAAGGAAGGTGGTTAGAATTGGTGAATTTAAGTTCACATTCATAGGATGATAGAGGATGGGGGGCTCCAAAAAGGTGGGACTTGGTCACATGTGGAGATTGTGACAAGTCCAAGGTTGGTCACATGTGGAGATTGTGACAAGTCCAAGGTTCTAGAAGCCTTGGAAGGATGGAATGTGAATTAAAAATTCACATATAAAGAGGGAATCTAGGAAGAATAAAAAGAATTAAAAATTCTTTGGAGAATGATTAGGCTTTAATTAATCCAGTGAAATTAGAGAAGATAAATGAGGATTGTAGCCAACTTGCAAAAGTTGGAGGATATGACACATCCTAATCAAGGCATTAGGCATGTGCACATCCCTAATGAAGAAATTAGGAGATGGATTAGGATTAGATGAAAATGATGTGAGGAATTAAATAAATGTAATATTTATTTAATTCTATTTGATGAAAAGAGGATTAAGGAGGGTAAGGTGTTTAATTATTAATTAAATACCTTATTTAGCGGAATTGAAGATATTAATTAAATAATAGTAATATTATTTAATTAACTCCTGAGCAAGAGGATGTTTAGATGAAAAAGTGATAAATTTGGATAAATTAAGTGTCCAAATTTAGATGTACAATAGGCATGAGAGAGATGCAAGATGCAATATGATGTTTCCATGTGTCATGATCTAACATGTGACAACATGTGAACCCTATCTAGGAAATGATAAAAGATGGAGATAAGTTCTAGAAGGACAACTCATCTTCTAGAAGGAATCTTATCCCTACAAACAAGGAAGGGGACTTTACCCCATTATTAAATGATTTATTAAAATGCAACCTAGGACTAAATTATGCAAGACCTAAGTTAACTTATTCTAGTGTAATAATTAATTAATTACACTAACAGTATTTTGGTTTTCTGCTATCCCTAAATGTATCAATGTTGAATATTAGGTCCTCATTCAAGATGAATATGTGTCCTTTGACATTAGGGATAATGTGATTGAGTTAGAATGCTTCAAATGGGACCAACCTGTTGAAAAATCCACCATTTCCACACATATGCCTAGAGAGTGATGCTTTAGTTCTCAATTTGATTGTATGCCTAAGCTTCAAAGCTTCTCATATAAGGTGCATGAAGAAGAGATTCCTTGTGTATAAGAAAAATATTTGGCATATTTTGCATCACCATGTGAGTTGGAAATTTTCTATTTTTATTTCAATTCATGCAATTTAAGGAGGTTGGTGATAATAGTAATGGTCTATCCTTTTGTGAGGTGAGTTCTCTTCCCTCTATAGAAGGTATGCTTTTGGATGTTGACTTATCTTCAAAAAATTTCCCCCCTTTTAATGTATGTTCACTTGAGGATGGTGTCAAAATAATTTGACACCTACATCATATGGTTCTCTACAATGGCATAGTTTATAGTGAAGTGATCCTTCACCTGGTAGGCAACTTGTGCAGTTCCATGCATGTTGGTAGTAGTTTTTAGTGGTTGTAGTTGGGTGAAGTTTGCAACTATGGTTTGAGAGAGATCTGCTCCTTCAAAAGGTTCATCTTTCATAGAGGAAAATTTCCATTTTTTATTTTTGTTAGTTTCATGTACATATTGTAGTTGCTTTGTTTTCCATGAAGTGCTCTTACACACCCTGCATTCTCCTTAAGTGAATGTATGCTCTATTTTTTTCTTTCCTCCAAGTGCATCCTATACATGTTTTGTTTGTTGCCATGGGAGGCCCAACTATTGAATATTTTTACCCTCATGAATCTATTCCTAATGGATTGATAAGGCCTTTGGATTCTATGATTAGCAGACAACCATCTTGTAGAAATCACCATAAATGTTGTCATTTCATGTCACCCTTCAATGGCCCATCATTCATAACCAATCTGAGAGATCCTACATGGGCCATATTGCATGAATTCTCCTTGAAGGTTCCTAAAATTGTTTGTCCAGAAGTTTTAGGATTTTGAGCTTTCACTTACCTCTCTACCGCTATGCCTTCTCCATCACCCCTGCCCCTTCTCTCTTTCACTCTTCTTCAATCCTTTTCCTTCCCTAAGTTTTTTGGGTCTTGGCCTTTGGCCTTACCCTTTAACCCTTACCACTTCCTTTGGTAAGCCTTAAAGCCTTACCCCCAATCACCGAAGTCCTGAAGAGAATTTTCAACATTTATCTAAGTCTTTATCTTTCACACTTCAGGGTTCAGGCTTATCTCTTATCTCTTTCCACCTTTTTAGCTCAAGAAGTAAAGCTTCCTCTCGATATTTGATCCTTAAAATGTCCTTTCACCTTTTGGACATCAAACTTTCATCTTCAACCTTTCTCTCTTCTCACTTTCACTCCTTTCTTAAAAAAATTGACTAAGTGTCAGGTTTTCAAACTTCAGGCTTCGGCCTTATCCTTCACCTCTTACCTTTCTTTGATAAGAGGTAACTCTTCTCTCTAAGCCTCGATGGATCCTTTCGTACCTTGGCCTTTGGCCTTCCCTTTTACTCTTTTCATCTCCGCAATAAGGTGTAATCCTCCTTCTTGACCTTCAAAGCCCAAAAACGGTGATCCTTCTGAACTTCGTGATTTTCTCCTTCAACCTTCTATCTTCTTTTCTTTTGGTATGCAATAAGCGATACACCCAATGCCCAACTATTTGACGGTCCAACATTGATGTGCATAAAGTATGAACCAGGCCCAACACTCAATCTCTTATGAAGGTTGCTTTTTCAGCCCCCTAGACCATTTAATGCACAATAAAGATTTTCCTTCGATCCTAACGCCTTGACCATACAACGGATTTGACATGTTTTTTGGGAAACACCATTAATGCTTGATCCAACCTCTAAGCAACTTTTCTTAATTTCTAGACTTCAAGGATGACATTTATTTCCCCCCCTTCTATAGGTGGATTATGGTCATCCATGCTCATTTATTTCTAATGTATCATCCCTTTTGACATATCCATGCTCAGATCATGATTTTCACGGGACCCCTCCATCCTTTCATGCACAAGCATGATAGGCATTCATTGCTAGGGTTTGGGTGTTGAATGGGTCGGCTATCTTCCTAGGCACATTTTTTGAGTTATGCCTGATCTATAAAAGGAAAGAATTATATTAATTCTAGGGGTTCTTCCTCTAGCTCCTTTAGGGTTTTTCTTTGGCAGACTTGCATTTTGCACTCTATAATTGTAAAGATTGGTTTTTTTGCCTCTACATTAATTAAATCGATCAAGATTGCCTCTTCTCAGCTTTTTATGTTTGTGTAAGTTCATTACCTTCATATCTAAGTGTTTGCTCTATTTTTCCATGCATGTATGTTTGAGTTAAATCATTTATATTTGTTGCTTGAGAATATCCTTTTCCTTCCAACACACTGTCAAACCCTAACCTCCATGCTTGTCTTTGGGAATTGATCAAATAGAGATTTTTGTGAGTCTCTTGGTCCCTCTTCAATGTGTTGTTGCACAATCTCATCCAAGAAGAAACAACTTTCCATCTTCGTGTACCACCTCCCATTTCCCTTTCACACATTCCTTCTAACCTGTTTGCCCTATGAGCTGTTAGAGTAGGATAGTGGTAGGTTTTCATGTGTTGGGTTGGACCAACACATTGTACTTGGATCAAAAGAGGAATTAATCCTTCTCCAAAGATTTGACCTCATGCAAGGTCCCACACCTTGAGGTTGTTTACATTGTGCCATTGGAATGTTGAACCCCATGTTCAGTAGGGTGCAATTTCATGTGACAAAAAATACTAAGTTGCAGTCTCTTGATATGTGCCTATGAAACATGAACAACAACAACAACAAAAAATTGTTCTTTGATAGAAAATTTTCCACCTCACAACAATGAGGAAATTCTTGAACTACATAGACTTCTAAGGCACAAACTTGATTTCAGGTTTCAACCATAAGCAGAGTCTTCAATATCTTTTCAATCCAACAACCCTTGTCATTCTTCAGGTTCCATTCTATTAGGTGTGAGATGATGATATATCAAACTCATCCAAAAAAATGTATAGCTCAAGGCTTTTGTCACTAAGGTGTTGAAAATATTTCCAATCACTTAAGAATCAAAAATGGCTAATTCATCCTCGACAATGACATCATTTTGTTTGCATAATTTGATGAGGTGCCAAATTTATCCAACATAATTCCATTGGTAGAAACTGGTAGGTGAGTTGTAAAGGGGCTTCAAAAATTACATTAGGCTCATCTTTCACCAAAAACATCATTTTATTGGGTCTCAAAATAACCGCTCTACTTCCTAGGGAAAAATATCACTCACAAGACCAAGGTTGTCATTGTGCAAGTGAAATCAACTCATCATCATAATGTGGAGGGACAATGGCCAAATATATAAGAGTGGGTTAGATATTCTACACTTTACGCTCAACTTGGACTCCGTAGGGTATTCCCAAAGGTAATGCCTTAACAAGTTTTGAAATCATATAAAATCATTAATAATAAGACAAGGGCAGCCATAACCAACTTGGTGTCTTGGTCCCAAAGATTATCACTAGATCAAGAACAGTTAGTTGAATATAACCCCTATATAGCTAATATAACTGTACTAACTTGACCCACATGAAATGTATCTACAAAATATTCACTGAAGAATGATTTCATAGTTATATCAATAGTCATGGATGCACAAGAAGGACCACTTACTAAACTACTAATTAATGTTTTGATTTGGCAGTGTGAGATTGGAGTGTGGTCCCAGAACATGCCTATCTATTACTAAATAAAGTCACATTGCAAAGAAGAGAACAAACATGAATAGAATAACATGTAAATATGCATTAACATACACCAATGAATATGAAACCCTGGTATAGAGCATGCTTAGTAATCAAGATACAACTGCATATATTCACACATAAACTTGAAAAAGATCATTACAAGCCTTGTAATGTTTTCAAAATTCTATCACATTCATCTAACTCAATATTATATTCATACCAAAAAATTGGCAAGGGAAAATCCTTAGATATGACTATAAAATATTTCTAAATATATATTATTAAGTACCATGAAGACATTTTCCAATAAAATTTCATTACAATATTATTTTTCTTCTATTCCATAGCTTTGTAATCTCTAAGAAAATTGGACCATGGAAAATTTTAATGGATACCATGCAACTTCCTTGGCATGTGGAGAACCAATAATGAGCTAACCTCTCCCAAATAGATCAAAAGTTTCCAACATATACATACATGCACCCAACCCTAACCATTGCACACTATAGCAGCTCAAAATGGACAGTAGAAGATGAATCAAGCTCAAAGTGGATGATACAAAATGAAAGATATGCTCAACAATAACTTTTGGTAGTTGAGGGAGAAACACCATGAATGTGAGTAGGTAGAGACAAGAGTCAACTTGAAAATGGCATGCACAAGACATAGCTCACCTTGGGAACAATAGTCAATTCAACATTAATGGTGGTGGTTGAAATTTAAAATTATGTGCAAACATTGGAAGCACCAAAATACCATCATGAAATTGAACTTAGACCCCATTAGAACCAACTACAACTCAAAACATAGCATTGCAAGCCTTCAAATGCTATTGAGACAAGTGTGAAACTTTTATGGCTATTCAGATCTAATCTGGTTCAATAATAAATCTTTGTAAGATGCACCATGTGGGAAATTGGGTCACATCTAGTACTTATGGGAATTACACTCCTATCAAGTTCATGTGCAAGTGAACATTAACCTCTTGGAAACACATTTAGTTAAAATCAGATCAATCATAAACAATCTTCTTAGCCATATTGGTCTTTATTAGCTTCATGTAGTCAAAAAGCTCCATCAAGTAGTTGCAAACAATCAAACTCCAAGCGGAACATGTGGAAAAACAAAATGCATCTACCAAGTTCAATAAATCCAATTTGGATAAGAATTCCCACATATGACATCAACATAACATAAGAAAAGAGGAATGTGATGGAAAAATTCATTTGAATTGGATGAAAGAATCTAGAAAGGTGAAGTTCATATGGAAGAGGAAAGTATGCAAAAGGAATGGTGCGGAGAAAATGGAGTGAACTAGACAATTGCACATGGATTTAGATAAGTTCAATGAAGATGCCCATATAAGAGAAGAAGACATCGTTGGGGAAAATTGTGGAAGATAGGGTCCATCAATCCACAAAATATTAGTCATTTAGGGAATTCACTTGCAAGAAAATGTTGGACAAGTGAATAATATGGAAGAAAGGTCAAGATATGGAAAATGGGAGAAATTCATTGGGACGTGGAATGAGTTGGTTCACATTAGATAGCCTACAAGATAGGATGGGGTGGAATTCCCCGCAAAGAAAAAATCTAAGTGAACCAGATAAGAAATAGTGAAGATGTGAATTTTGGATGGACATGATAGGTTTCTACAAAGTTGACACTTAGTCAATCCTTAGTGCTTAAGATATTTACAAGAAAATTAAGTGGAATTGTACATTTGTAGAGAAATTCAATACTTTATGGGACATTTCAAGTCAAATGGACTAAACCAAATGGAAGGGAAAAACCTGTATGGGCATAATTGCTTAACCTTAAGGAATTTTGCAAAACTTCAAAATATAACTCGATATTTTTTTCATGCTCTACCCAAAGACCACCCATGGTTGGCTTCTTAGATTTTTTATAAGCTTGGGGAAAATGGCTCAGGCATAAAAAAGGAAAGGAACTCAAGCGAAAAGAAAACTATAGATCTTTGAGTCCCAACATTAAACACATGCATATTTTGATCCAAAACATACGATTTTAAAAATTCCACTTTTTAAAATCTTATACAAAATCAACTTTTATCATTTGAGTATCAGAATAAATTACATATTTGAAAACTAAAAACAAAATATTACATTTCATATTTTATACCATGTGTTAATATTCTATACAGTAAATGTTTCAAATTTTTACTCCAAATATGACAAACTTTGATTTTCAAAAAATGAGCTTCCACTTTTTGACTAAAACATAGAACCAAATTCTTACACCCACCCTCAAATATTTCAGTAAACAATGATAAAAATATAATTATAATCAGTATCATATTTTTCATCTTAGATATACTTCTTTCTTACTTAAAGAGTTTTTGGTGAATGACTAGGATGTAACCCAAGAAAAAACAATGGAATATCTTGAAAATTTTAATTTTTTATTTTCATTTGTTATATTTTGTAAAGAATATCTTCTATTTTTGGAAGAAAAATTAGCTCCCACACTATAATAAATAATAATTTCTTTAATTACTTTCATATTTTTTAACATTGTGTTCGTTACTCTTTGGTTCAATAATAAAAAATTTAAGACTAGCAAAGTCTTTTGTTAGGATTTTGCGCTAGCATGTTGCATCACATTGAAACATTGGGTCACATTTTTTCTTGATTGGTAAAGTATGAGAGCATATGTGGTCCTACATTTTATAGTTTTCCCTAACATGCTAAATAATATGGAAACACTATGTTACATTTTTCTCTATTGCTAAAGAATGAGAATACATAGGGCAGACATACCAATAGCCGTCGGGGCTAATTTCGTGCATTTGTGCAAAGTGTAAAATAGGTCCAATTTCAATTTATTTTTTTGGGCTTCTTTGTAAACGAGTGGAACTTTAAAAAGAAAATTTTGGCTTCTGGGTATTTAAAATGCGCCTTGTGGAACCCGTAAAGCGAAAGGTGCTCAAAAAGGGTGTTTTTAAACCTCCATCCCCTACATCTTTACCACTTCGCCAGTACCCATTCATTAGACAACCAATAAAAACCCGCAAAAATTTAAGGTGTTTTCAATAGTTTTCAATGTGTTTTTATTTTTTTGGTCAACTACACATTGTAGTGAACATATATTGATGTAATTTGTAAATTTTTATTGACATAATGAAAACAATATAATGACTAAAATGTAAACGGTTATTGGAAATCAGATGATCAAGGAATAAACAGCGATTGAATCATGGTCGGCAATTGACACATTTCCCCTATGGTCCTCATTTTATTAATTCCTGCCTGGAACTATAGGAAGCCTTCAAACATTAAACAGTGATTTATCGTTTCTGTAACAGCCAATGAGGATGCAGAATGTTTTAAAAAAATTCTTCGTTTTCCTATTTTCGTTAGTCAATGTGCGTATTTTTTAGGGGAAATATTGACTGAAATTTTTTTTGCACTGTGTGATTCGCTTTGCAGATGGGTGGCAGGTGCAGTTGCAGCTACCAAAGCAAGAGAGCGCACGATTTTAGAGGGAGGCTCTTGCAGATTGTCAGCTATATCAGGGTAAGCTAGGATGTGGCATTTTGCAGGAATGTTTACGTGCCTTGTCGATACTTCCTCCCGAGCTTTTACCATTGTCGGGGCCTACACCTCTTCGTCTCACCCCAATATTGCATTCATCCGGTTCGCTATCTCTAGCATCTTCATGCAAGTTCTTCAAGCTTCTGTGATGGCATAGCTTTCAACATCAGGCAGTGACGTTCTTCTTTAAAGGTCCATGGTTTTCCATCCTGAAATTACTGGGCGCGGGGCTTTAGATCTCTGTCCACTGAAAGTGACAGGCTTACTCAACATAC
>VDFB02096628.1:0-28165 GCA_007258455.2 Sequoia sempervirens | reverse complement strand
TGATATAGGCAGAAAAACTGACCTTTGGAATATGCCAAGTAGTACTAAAGGGGATACAATACTTCACAATATCAAGCTATGACATGGGAATGGATGAGCAATGTAATAAATAGGATGAATGATGTGATGGATGGATGTGATGCAAATAATGATAGGATAAAGAGACAAAGAACAGATGGAGGTGCTTTATTTATGTGAGGCACCTGTTTGCTAGGTTTTCAGTAAGGTACTTGCCCAAAGCGCCACCAAAGTGGTTTTCACTAAAGGACTATTGTTTTTCTTTACTTTTTTCAATCCTTTTTCTCTGTTTTTTCATTTTTTTTTGGATTTTTACTATTTTTATTTTTTGTATTTTAAGATTTACACCCTTCAAGCCTAGGCATAAATTTTTTTAAGATGCAGATTATTGTTTGGTTCCTGTAGGGGTTCACCTTTAGGCATTGACAATTGATATGCTCCTAACCCATAGCTTTCTATGATGACAAAGGGACCTAACCAGTTAGACTCAAACTTCCCTTTACTGTCTCGATCTAGAAGATTCTTCTGATTCTACTTTAAGACAAGATCCCCTACTTGGAAGGACCAAATCTTGATCTTCTTGTTATAACTCTGTTTTAGTCAGTTTTGATATACTTTCAAGTGATTAAGGGCATCAAGGTGGCACTCATCCAATAATTCTAGCTCATTTTGTTGAGACACTCTATATTATTCATCAATGATTAGGTTTTGTAGTGACACTCGCAGTGAAGGAAGCTTAACCTCAATAGGTAGGATGGCTTATGCTTCGTAGATCAAGGAGAAGGGGATTACACCTGTAGGAATGTAGATACTAGTTTGATAGTCCCAAAGGGTGAGATTTAACTACATATGTCAGTCACGACCAACTTCATTGACTGTTTTCTTTAGGGTCTTTAGAATGGTCTTGTTTGTAGCCTTAGCTTGACCGTTTCCCTGGGGATAATATAGGGTAGAGAATCGATGCTAGATGTTAAATATTTGACATAGCTCTTTCAAATCCTAATTCTTGAAGGGTGTTCCATTGTCTAAGATAAGGGCCTATGGAACACCATAATGACATATGAGGTAGTTCAAGATAAATTTGGGAGTTTGCTTTCTTGTTATGTAGGTCATATGAATGGCTTCAACCCACTTAGTAAAGTATTTAGTGGCCATTATGATGAAATTTTTTCCATTAGATGAGGTTGGAGTAATTTTTCCTATGAGATCAATCCCCCAAATTGTGAGAAAGGCCAAAGTGTGACCATGGGTTATAACTCTTGAGCTAGAGCATGAATAAGGTCTCCATTTTGTTGACACTGGACACAATTTTGTACATACTGATGGGCTTCTCTTTCCATGGTTGGCCAGTAATACCCCATCCTCAAAAATTTCTTAGCTAAAGTCATACCACTAGAATGGGAACCACATATGCCATCGTGTACTTCTATTAAGGTGGTTAAGGCTTCCTCTTGGTGAAGACATCGTAGTAATGTCCCCTCGATGCTTTGACGGTATAAGGTATCACTTAGGATCATGAATCAAGATGCCTTTTTAATAAAGGTATTTTTAAGGTTGGAGGTGATATCAGTTGGGAGGGTTCCTTTGCTAAAGTAGGTGAATATATCATGATACAACTAAGATCCAGTACCAATAATGACACACAAATTTAGATTCTGGGATTTTGAAAGTTGGTATGAGAATTTGTTCTACCAAGAATTTGCATTGAAAGACGTTGTGTGGCATGTCTAACAATGATCCAATTATTTCCATAGCATCCGTTGCTCGATTGTTCATGTAAGGAATTTTCTCAAAAGTTATTTTAATGAAAAGGTCCTTGAGATTTTCTACCATCTTCTTGTAAGGAGTAAGCTTGTCATCCTTAGTTTGGTAGTCATCATTGACTTGGTTGATAACCAGTTGTGAGTCCCCATAGACTTTCAACTCTTGTATTTTTCATTGAACTAATATACTTAGACTTGTGATTAGGGCTTCATACTCCACAATTTTGTTATTACATGGAAATGATAGTCAATATGAATTCGGAATGCAATCTCCTTGAGGGATGATAAAGAGAATACCCTCCCCTGATCCATGTTGGGTGAATGATCCATCAAAGTACATTTTCCACTGGTCTGTTGTATTGACAAGAAACACTGATTCATCAGGAAATTTAGATATTAAAGGGTTCTCTGCATAGATAGGTGCTTCTGCTAGTTGGTTTGTGATCACTTGTCCTTTGATTTCCTTGTGCTCCACATACTCTATGTCAAATTTAGTTAAGATCATTACCAATTTGGCCATTCACCTAGTGAGAGTTGCTTTGGATAACAGGTATTTTAATGGGTCAATATTTGCAATAAGCTTGATTGGATGTGATAACATGTAGTGTCTAAAATTTTGTGAAGAAAAAACCACTACTAAGCATGCTTTCTCAATGGATGAATAGTTCATTTCATACCCCACCAAGTTCTTTCTGATGTAATAAATGGCTCTTTCCTTTATGTTTTCATCATGTTGTGCTAGAAGATCACCTAGTGCTACTGATGTTTCTAAGATATGTAAGATCAATGGCTTGTTTTGTATTGGCGGCATGAGCACTGGAGGTTTCAATAGGTAGTCCTTGATCTATTGGAAAGCTTTATCACACTTATCATCCCACTTGTAAGTTATTCCTTTATGGAGAAGATGCGAGAAAGGGTGGATTTTATCTGATAGTTGCACTATGAACCTTCTAATAGACTACAACCTTCCTTGTAACTATCTCATCTACTTTAATGTTTGTGGTGGTTCCATGTCTAGGATGGATTTTATCTGATAAATCTATATCCTCTTTGTGAGATGTGATATAACCAGCCAGCCCCCGGATCCCCATCAACTCTGGTTTGAACTCCTACCTTTGGGTGTCTTTTTAGCCCTCGCTGAAGATGGGTCCCAAATACCTCTATGTGCTCAATCCTTTTCATATATTGAATTTTCCAGTATCGTAAATTACAAATTGAATATTTTGTGGACGTCATGAAAGATGAGTGTCATTGTTTTGATATGTCGCTTCTATGTTCTTTAGTCTAAATGGTATCATGTTCTATTAGTATGTTCCTCTATGATGCTTTTGTGAACGCATCTTTCTCCGCTGATCCTCCCGGAAAACAATCATGATCATCATACCAAAACCATCCTTGGTATGACAGCAATCCTACGCCCAACCATTAAACTACGATGATCAACACTTTAGGAAGAAAACCATCCCTAATGTTCGCCCAACTTAAAATTTGTGCATATCCCGGGATGCCTCCCCCAAAGGGTTTAGAGACTAGTACCTGAAGCTGGAAAACCCACTCGTGATAATCAATTGACGGGGATAAATTCCAACGCCAAGAAATTCTTTGTAACTCAAGCTCAACAAGAGGCAGATCTACAAGTATCTTCCCTAATCTCTGGCCACTGGGTTTTAGGACAGACTCACAACCACCACTGGATCCAACCGGCTATTATCCTGCATGACCATGAAAATCTTTGTTCTCTCACCTTATAATGTTATTAGGTTTTTCTTCGAGCCATTCAATATAGATTCAATATGTGTGGATTTGTGTTTCTTATGTTCTACATTCACTGGCTTTTCTAGCCAACATCAAGCAATTTTTGATGTACTACACCAAGGGTATCAAACCTCATCCCAGGTGCCCTCGCTGCAGAGGTTTCACCCTCAAATACATCCTTTCTTTTTACTATTTTAGGATCAAAGAGCACCATAGTGTGGTTTTCACTCAAAGATCTGCATATTATTTGCAGGTCATCAATTTTGTGACTAAAGGATTCAACCATCTCCCCATAGTATGCCCCTATGTCTAGCTCTATATCAAAACCATCTTTGTGATTTTCCCATGGTAAGTTGTCGTAGATTTCCAAGAATTCTAAGATTTCCTCATCGTTTTCGAATAAATTTAGAATCGATGGTCCTTGTTGGTCCTAGTTAACGAGTTGTGGGTATACTAGGCTAATTTCAGTGGGTTGATCATTTGGGATGAAGGATGTTGTGGATATCATGAAGAGAGAGTTATCCTCAAATAGGTCGACAACATCAAGAGGGAATTCATCTAGGGTAGTATCACGTAATTTTGGTAACCAAGAGGAAGCCTCATCCCATTTAGCAGAAGTACCTTTTCCAATAAGGGTAACCTTTCTAGTAGTACATCCTAGGCCAAGATTCTTTGGACATTTCTCAGGAATGATGGGTTCTAGCAAACTGTTGTCATTTTGACCTAGTTTCTCATTCTTGTTGTACCCACATCTCTTCATTAGCTACAAGCCTTTGTTGTCATCTTCCATGGGAAGAGCAGGGATGGGTTGTTCATCTTGATATAGTAGTTTAGAGACATCCTCCTCATTGACATCTTCTTTATTCAAATCCCCCCATTTGGTGAAGGTAGTAGCTGCCATCTTTGTTGTTTTAGCTACTTTTTTGATAGGTGTGGGTTTGCCATGAGATTTGGGAGAAAGAGGGAACTCTCCCAACACAAATTTTTTCTTTTGTAGTTTATAATTTCCACAACCATCATCCCAGATCACTTTTTTGATGCCGGGAATGTTCTGCACAATGGGTGTTTTTGCTTTTGAGGTAGATGCAAGGGTAGATGGGTCAACGAATGAGGTAGAAGGTGTAGGAACTTCATCATTTTTAGGGATCTAGGGTATTGTTTAAAACTTGGCCTCAAGGTTCTTGCAGTAGTAAAAAGACTCAAGATTTACATGGATGGTAACTTCTTTGTCCTCAAAAGGAAACTTTACACATTGATGGTAGGTTGAACCACAAATTTTAGAGCATGGATCCATGATCGGCCAAGTAGGATATTGTAGGGAAGATCAAAGTCTAACACTTGCCATGTAGTCTCTGTAATGATGGGTCCCACTTTAATGGGTAGTGCGATGATGCCTTGTGATACTCGCTCTTGATCATCATATACTTTGATGGTTGTACTCTTTTTTTTTCTCAATAACATCTTTTGAATAACCCAAGTTCTTGATCAACTAAAGGGTACAAATGTTCAAACCAGCACCTCCATCTACTAAGACTCTTTTAACCTTGCTCTTATGAATAATGACCTCAAGGTGTAAAGTACGGCTATGAGATGGTTGCAATGGTAGGTCTTGTTTCGAAAAGGTGAGAAGATGATTAGTGATATTCCCTACCATAGCTTGAAACTACTTTGTAATATCCTTGGGGATGAATGATGAAGATAAAGCCTTCTCTAAGATTTCCCTATGTGCGAGGGATAGCCTCAATAGCTCCAAGATAGAAATCTGTGCGAGGGTCTTCTTAAGTTGATCTAAGAGATTGTATTTGCTAGGATTTGATATTGGAAAAGTAGGTTGTGCCCTAGATTGAGATGGGACTCCTTGGATGGTGACTTTTCCACATCATGTGTTGACTCCACACTCCACACGAGGACCTTTGATGGTGACGACAGTGATGACACTATCATAGGAAGTGACTACATTGGAATAAGTATGTTGCATGTTTGTGTAATCCTTACCTTTTCCAGTGTTATTTCCTTTGCTATGATCTAGCGTAGGGTTCTTATATATCTTGAGATCCTGATTTCTGATTGGTACCTCAACAAATATGTCTCCATTTTCAATAAGATCTTGGATAAAAATTTTGAGCCTCATACAGTTTGATGTTTTGTGTCCTTTAATTTTGTGAAAGTCACAAAGATCTTTTTAATTGTACCAGGGTGATTTATCCTATGGTTCTTGGTAGTTTTCAAAATTGGGAAGTGTTATCAAGTTTGAATCTACCAATTTATTTATGTTGGTTTCAATAGGTTCTGACAGTTGTGTGTACTTGTGTTTCAAATAGTTGTTCTTGTTGGGGGTTCTCCTTTGTTGTGTTTTGGTCTTGTTGATTTGATTGTTTTGTGGTGGTGTATTTTGTTGCATAGTTGGTTGAGCATTAGATATTTGATTATTGTTTGGCCTAGGAGCACTTAGGACCACCTTAGCATCTACCGCACCATCATTCATTATGTTCTTGTTCTTAGCCCAAACACGAGGCTTGTTGTTTGAACTGGTTGATGGGCAATTGTCTTTATAGGCTTGAGTATTTCCCTGTGAGATTAGAGCTCTTTCGATGTTAAGGGCTCTAGGGACAATCTCGTCATAAGAGGTAATGCACTGCATCTTTAAGTGGAAGGATAGATCTAGATCTAGATTTTCTATGATAATCCCCACTTGTTCATCGAGAATTGGCCACTTTCTCTTACTAGCCCTTTGCCTCCATCATTTTAAGAAATTGGAAAAAGATTCTACTTTTTTTTTGTTTGAGAGTGTACAACTCTTGTAAGCTTACGTCCATGTCAAAATTAAATGAAAAGTAATCTATGAATCTATCAATGATTTCTTGGAAGGTTTTGATTCTTGGAGGCAACTGAGAAAACCAGTCGATGGCTAGGATTGTCAAGCTTCATGGAAAGAGGCGCATCAAATAGGACTCATTGTAAGCGACCTCCATACACATGACGTTAAAATATTTGAAATGGTCCACAAGACTTCCTCTCCTTTTGTATTTATCAAATTTTGGGACTTCAAAACTGGGAGGGAATGGTACCATTGTGATGTTTCAATCGAATGGATATGGGTATAGGTTTTTTTGTGTATGGGGATTCTTCATTTTTCCCATCTGGATATCCGACATTTCTTGTGTTAACACCTTAAGTTGCAATGTGACATCATCTTGTGGGTTTCGTGGAGGAACATATGTTGCACATTATGGGATGGTGGATGGTGTTGGCCTCCTACAATGATTTAACAACTAAGCCCTTACAGTTGTGATTCATAGATTGGACATCTAAACTAAATAGACATTCAATCATCATGAAGGTGCATTTAACTTGTCAACCCAGGGACGTGAACTTGAAATGGGTCAGCACAATATGTGCACTAAGGATCCCAAGTAGCCATATTCATTCTACAACTAAGAAAAACATAATGTTGAAGTTAAATTGCTTAAAAGGAAATAGCATAAGTATTGAACATCAACCAACAACTATGCTAAGCTGAAATGCATGATAGAAATGAAAATCTAAGCAAACAAGTAGGAAACTACTCTGTCTGCTTTGGCTATAGGAACAGTCACATAATGGAATTCTAGTGGCTATAGGAACAGTCAGTGCCAAATTCTTAACTAATTACAGAACATAAAGTAATAACTAAACTAAACTAAACTAAACTAAAGGATGAAATGCTCACCAAGTGGGCCCCCTTGGATGAGTATCCTCTAAAACTAATGTAAACTTGGATGCACAAACTTATAACTTCATCTTAATCATTGGAAAACATGAGTACAATAGAGCAGTGTAACTATATTACTAAAAACTAAGAATGCAAGTACATCATCAGATCACACAACCTTTTGAGAAGGAGCATCTGACTCTTATTTATAGGAAAAGAAGCTACTAACTAAACAAGGTGATCAACTCCATGAATTGGGAGGATGCCATTTTAGGGAAAGAAGAGAAAGTGGAGAGGTGGTTATGCATGCATGGAATCTAGTCAGACGTGCTTGCCTCAGTGTAGATTTAGCACAATAGTAACACCTATATTCGCTTAGCGTTAATAAAGATCATTTACAAGGTGGTTACACTTGATTTTCATGAGGAATCTCCCATCGTCGATTGCTTTGAATGATTCCCTTTGTTGACCTTTGCATGACCACTTTGTTAGCTATTATGGTGAATGACCAAGTGGAAGAATCTTCTCAATCTAGTGGCCTCAAATCATATCTGCATGGAAATATTAGTACGCATAATAATCACATATCTATAACTACCTTAAAGAACATTCATTAATTCATATGTATAATTAACACAAATATTCCATATAACATGTAAATGTCATTAAAGATTTGTAGAGATAAAATTAGGCCCAATGTCTATGGTTTCGAGGAAATATCAACATTCAAACATTAAGGTTCATGACAATTTTAGAAAATAGATCATAAATTCTACCAAAATTAAACTATAAACTAGATTTATCATCCCCCCCAACCTAAGGTTTTGCTGGTCCTCTAGTAGGGGAAGGGTTGTTCTTCTGCTTAGTCAAAGCCTTGAAATTTACAACTACCAACTGCCCCACATCAATGGTTGTTGTGCATGAATTAGGATCCCAATAGAACCCTTGTTTTCTGTCCAATTTGTTCCATCTTTGTCTCTCTATAGCAATATCATAGTTGTAAAACTTGTAATTTGGCACGGGCCACATTAGGATGGGTGGCATAAAAGTTAGTGGAAGCCAAAATCATCTTTTTGTCCTCCCAATCTGTATATATCTATCAATTCTTTTAAGTGCTGCAACATAGTTCTATATAGAGTGGGGCTCAGATTGCTTTAGCTCATCAGTTAGGTTGTTCCATCTTTGTGACATGTATCTCTTCATAGTTTCCTCTTTTTCTTTTTCCACCACCTCATATTCACTATAAACTACTTCTATCCAAGACATAATCCTATTGCCATAGCTAGGTCTAAGAATCATCCTACGCCATTCTCTATAAATGTCCCTTGGATTTCTTGATTTAGCCCCAATGGGCAAAGGGATGTTGGATTCCAATTACTTATAAGCCCCATATTGTTGTCCCCAATTGATCTCATTTTGTACCTAGGATATAAATGCCCTTAATTGGACATCCCCAACATATAACAATGGATTCCAATCATGGTCTTGAGTCACAGCATAATTGTGCAAGTAAAATTCACACAACAAATTCTTCATCTCATAGGAAGCAATCCAATAAGCATTGAAAAATTCAATAGGAGTTTCAATATAAGGGTTCAAACCTAAGACAATCCTTTCCAACTTAAAAGAAAGATATTTCTCCTTCAAATGAAAATCATAAACCGTTGGAGGGGCCCTACATTCCACAATCTGGGGTACCAAGGCTATCATATTGTCCACCTTCTTTAAAGTAGCAATTTTTGCATCCTTGTCTTCAATCTCCTCATCTTTCTTTTGGATTTATTTCTTCAACCTATGTTTCTCTTCGTTCCATTCCTCTTCTCTTCTTTTCATCTCTTTCCATAAATGCATAACTACGATGTGCATTAAAAAATTAGGGGGGTTATGTATTCCCACCAACATTTTTCCTAGCACTGATGCTTACTCTTCATATAGAACCAGCTGCATGGATTCAGGTTGTTCAGTCAATTCTAGTTGCACGACCTCTTGTTCCTGTTCTTGCTCATGCTGTAGGATCTCTTGCTGTAGGATCTCTTGTTGCAGGAAATCTTGATTTTCCTCATACCCTTGATTCTCAACTTGTTCTGAAATATCAACAAGATCTGGCAGTGTTATGTTTGTTTCTTTCTCAAATATATCCTCTTCCTCGACATTCACCTTCCCCATTGGAGCTTCTGTGTCCCCCTTTGATATATCTCTAGATTTAGGGCTTTCCTATAGAGGCATATCAAAGGCTGGCCTGACTGGTCTTGATTTCCTAGGAGGGCTTTCATGTTTTTCTTTGGCTGTAGGATGAACAATGTTAGCCTTCCGCTTCCTAGAGCTTGGTACTTCTTTTTCTATCAGCTGCTTTTTATCGTTTCCTTTTCTTATTTTTGCTTCTCTCTTTTGTGAACAAGTTTTCATTAGGATGCCAAGTGGAAAATCATCATCAGAATCTAGGGAGTAACTTTCTTTGTCTGAGTGCTTTGTCTTAGAAGAGCTAATCTCTATGGTTTGTTTTGTTGCAGGAGGGTTTGCACTAGGGCCTACACCAAAGGTTGAAGCACCAAGAGTGGCTTCAGTCATGCTCAATCTCCTGCTAGACCTACGGGGTTGAGGTAAAACCCTAGGTCAGAAATTCTTTGGTTTAATTTGATCAATATTTATGAATTCTTCCCAAGTCATCTCAAATACATCATGTAGAGACTTCTCAACTAACAATTTAATCAAACAATGGTGGGAAATAGAATCGCCCCTACCTTTCTGAGTCTCAACTGCCATGATTGAAAGAAGGTGGTAAAGCACGTTTGGCACATTCATCCTCCTCCCATGCCTCATGTGATTCAAGAGTTTAAAATACATGAAATGTAGATTTGACTGGTGTCCTTCACAGGTGATATATTTTATAACATGAACAACTACTTGCTTCCATGGCTTGAGCAAAGAGGTTCTTTTTGCACCTTGTTTGTCCATGCTCAATGGAGGGTTGCCCAGGTTTTGTAAATTCAGCCCTAGCTGACCTGGCGTCTCTAGAAGTAGGGTGATTTTCACCGTCAGTAGACAACCTTGTAACCTCTGTAATTCTTTCTTTAGTAGCCAATACTTCCAACCCTTTTACCATGGCTTTTCCCTCAGACAATGTCTGGGAAAATTCTAATGCAATGTCTTCATTAAAACCATTCAGCTTCATGAAATAGTCTAACCAACCAAAGTTTTTGAATTCAGCTTGTGAAGGTGCATCCTACAGTAATATGTCATGAATCATGGGTTCATTCTTGATTAACCCACCTCCCATTGTCTGCAATCAACAATCACTAATGTTGCCTGAATTTTCCTTTTTCGTTTTACCTTTTCTTTCTTTCTATTTTACCTTTGGCGACTTAAGATTATGACAGGATCAATAATGGTAGTAAATAAATAATAAAGGAAGGTTATGATGGAGAAAAATGGCGGCGATAGTTGGTGTCACCTCATATGTACAAGTCATCATCTTACTCAAAATTCAAATTGGCTCAATTTAAACTTGCTGACATAGACTAGTATGGACTGACACGTGGGAAAAGTACTCACATCTTCCCGCCCAACCTAATTTGAGCATGTTTCCTCACATGTGAGGTGGTTAGGATGATTTGACAGGGACATGTAATAATGACATGTTATGGTGAATGTCCATATTAATTCACAACAATTAAATGAATGCACTAAATACAATTAATAGATAGCAATTAATGTGCACATACTTGGATTCATGGAATATTTTTTGCAAAGATTATGGAGAAGTACCAGTTGCCTTTTGAGAAATAAGTTGAGCAATTAATGAAAATGATGTGGAATGAGGTGAAGTGGAATGAAGTGAAGTGATGGAAGCAAGAGAAAGGTGGAGATGGATGGGCGGATGGGTGGATGGGTGAAGAAGTGGACTCCCACATAAATGGAAGTCTTTATTATGACAAGTGCATACCTTAATTATCTAGAAGGAGGGACACTAGGTCCACTTCCCTCGGTTGCAGGAAGCTCCAGTGTTGCATGCTGAGTGAATTTCTTCAGGAACTCTTCTTTGGAAGTTGGCTTGTGATACAATTTGAGGTGATGACCATTGACAAGCAGCTTAAATTTGACTAGGTCAATAGTGGTAAGTTGTACAACACCATTGAGGTATACTTCAGCAACCTCATATGGTCCTAGCCACCTTGTTTGCAATTTTCTTGCATTATCCTGATATCTTGAATCATAGAGCAAGGCCCAATCTCCTGGTTGGAATTTCTTGTCCTTGATAAATTTATCATGCCACCTAATTCTCTGATTCTACACTACCTCTGTGTGATGCAAGGCTGCTCTCCTCATCTCATCCAAAGCATTTAGTTGTAGGATTCTTTCTCTTTGTGCCTCATAGATATCCATCCCAAAGTCTACTATAGACCTAAGAGTCTTATGCTCAAATTCAATGGGAATTATAGTTGTCTTTCCATACAACTCAAATGGAGTGAATCCTATAGTTGTCTTCCAGGTTGTCCTATAGGCCCAAATAGCTTATGGCAGCCTATTTTCCCAATTCTTTATGAACAACCACTATTTTGGTCAAGATGGCTTCGATCTCCCTGTTAGTCACCTCAACTTGGCCATTGGCCTAGGGGTGATAAGGAGTATACTTCCTGCATCTTATGTTGTACTCATTGACGTGACCATTGCTGCAACAAGGGTTGATGTGAATTGATCCCCTTGATCAGTCACTATCTCTCTTGGAACTCCATACCTTGTGAAAATATCTTCATAAAGAAATTTAGCAACCTTATTGTCTCTTGCATGCTTCATGGCCTTAACTTCTACCCACTTAGTTACATAATTATTGCAAACTAAGATATAAGACTTACCATTTGATGGAGGATCAATGTGTCCCACAAAATCTAGTCCCCATTTACAAAATCTAGTGATTACTACTTGAGGGAAAATTGGCATCTCATCATATTTGGTTGGTCTTCCCATCCTTTGGCATCGATCACATTTTCTTGTATACCTTTCTGCATCCTTGTGGAGTGTTGGCCAGTAATATCTTGTGTTCAAAATCTTCATTATTGTCCTCTTGGCTACAAAATTTTCTCCACATGGTTTGTTGTGGCATGCATGCAAAATATCATATGTCTCATCTTCTCTCACACATATCCTCATGACATTGTCTGGCCCAGTGTAAAACAAACATCCAACAATCCATGAAAAAGGAAAAGATTTTTCAATGAGCGCCCTTCTCTCTTTTAGAGAGAAGTGAGGAGGAACTCTCCCTATGACCAGATAATTAGCTATGTCAACATACCAGGGTGTTTGTACATTGATGGAAAATAAGTGCTCATCATGGAAAGAGTCATCTATGGCTTGATTGTATTCTGATGTAGTCAGCCTTGAAAGAAAATTTGCAACAACATTGGCCTTCCTTGGTTTATCCACAATGGTTATGTCAAACTCTTGCATCAACAATAACCATCTTGCCAACCTACCGGTTATCAAGGGTTTATTCATGAGATATCTAATGACTGCATGATCGGTGTGCAAAAAGATTTGATATCATATTATGTAGTGCCTGAATTTTTTTAGGGCGTAGATCACTTCCAACATTTCTTTTTCTGTCACTATATAGTTGAATTCAACTCCTTGCAAGTTTTTGCTAACAAAGTAAATGGCATTTTCAATAGCTCCTTCTTTCTGTCCTAAAACGGATCCTATGGAATAGTCTAATGTATATGTATAGATGTGAAAAGGAAGCTCCCAATCAGGTCCTTTGAGTACAAGAGCATGAGTCAAAGTTGTCTTCAAATCAAAAAATGCTTTGTCACAATCTTCTATCCATTGAAATTCAACATCTTTGGTGAGAAGAGTATACAATAGTGCTGCTATTTTGTTGAAATCCTTGATGAACTGCCTATAATAGCCTGCATGTCCCAAGAAACTCCTAACATATTTTTGTTTTGTAGGTGTGGGTAGATTTGTGATCACCTCAATATTTGTAGGGTATACTTGAATTCCTTTGTGAGAGATGTAGTGTCCAAGAACTACACCTTCCTGCATCATCATAAAACAATTTTCATTGTTTAGAGATAGATTGTGATCTTCACATCTCTATAGGACTCTCCTGAGATTCTCCGATGCTTCATTGAAGTCATCCATATAAATTTTCATGCAATCTTGAGAAATGTCTGAAAATATGCTAATGACTTCCCTCTGAAAAGTTGCAGGTGCATTTCATAAGCGAAATGGAAGTACAAAGTACACAGAGGTTCCCCATGGACATGTAAAGGTAGTCTTCTCCTGGTCCTCAGGTGTAATTTGGATCTAGTTGTAGCCACTAAATCCATCTAGAAAAGTAAAGTATTGCTTTCTTGCAAGTGAGTCCAAAACTTGATCTATGAAGGGTAAAGGAAAATGGTCCTTTTTGGTGGTAGCATTAAGTTCCCTATAATCAACACAAACTTTCCATTTCCCTCCTTTCTTGGGCACAATCACCAATGGAAACACCCACTAGCTATCTAAAATGGGATAGATAAATCCCGCATCTAGCAATTTTTGTAGCTCTCCTTTTACAATTTCTCTTAGTGCAAGGTTGATTCTTTTTTGTGGCTGTCTAACTGGGGTGCAATCATCTCTGATGTAAATTCTATGAGTGAAAATCTTAGAGTCCAATCCCTTCATCTCATGATAGTCCCACACAAATGCATGTTAGTGGGTTCTCAATAAGTTTGTCAACAACAATTGTTGTTCTTCATTCAGTTTGTTGTTAATATTCAGATATTTTCCTTTTGACACTTGTACTTGTGTAGTTAACTCTATTGTAGTTGCTTCATTAACACATGGTACCTTGAGTTCATATGGTAGCAATGTATGGGACATACCTGTTGTTGTAGGAAGTCTGGATACATGAAGAACGATTGTAGAAAGAGTGGCTGCAAGAAGTGCGTCTGCAGGAAGAATGACTGCAAGAAGAGCAGACAGAAGTGTCCCGACTAGAACAACAAAATGAGAAGATGATGCTTCCTCCACTTCACAATGATTCTGAATGATGTTAGCCAATACTTCATCTTCATTTTGAAGCTGCATGAAAGAGCTTCTGCCTAACATCATAAGTTGCACCATAGAATTAACTTCCTCGGCCTCTTCACCAACATGTGGCCATACAAGATTATCCTCATCATGGGATGGTTGAGTAGGAGGATAAAGAGCAAGCTTTTTGGTGCTCTTTCCATCATAAATGGTCATGTCTCTTGTCCTGCATCCAATATATGTATCTATTGTTGCTAACCATGGCCTTCCAAGAATAATGGGATACCCGCCTAGTGTGGCTTTAGGAGAGAGAATCATGAAATCTACTGGGTGCTCCCATGAGTCTAGAATTACCACAAGATCCTTTACTATACGATCAGACTTAACAGTAGAACTATCAACAAGGTGTAGGATAGTAGGAGTAGGTCTCATGTTTGCAACATTTAGTTGTTGTAGGATATCCTTAGTCATTACATTTATTGCTTCTCCCAAGTCAATCATAGCATTCTTTATTTGGATCATATTTATAACAACTCCTACCACAAGACTACCTGGGTCATCGTACTTAGGGACAGTCACTTTCCCAAGCATGATGTCAGCTATTTGTCCCACCACATGAACCATAGTGGGGTCTTTCTTCTTCCTGCCTAGCTTCTTAAGGCATGCTTCCTTGATTGCCTTGCCATAGATTGGAACATCTTTTATGACCTGAAATAGGGGTATCTGGACACATTTATGCTTTAGCTAATCTATAATGTCAAAATTTGTGTATTTTTCTTCCTTCTTGGCAACCTCTAATCTTTGAGGAAATGGTGGTTCTTGTTCAGTTTGCTTAATTGAGATTGGTTTAGGATTTTTAGGTGCACTGGGCTAAATAGAGGTATTCAGAGGCTCCTCTTCTTCCACAGGAAGCTCAATGATAATGGGTGTGGAAGGAGCTGGTATAGTAGTTCCTGAACACAAGTGGATATCACTCACACTCACAACATATGCAGGGAATTTATTTGAATCAGCAAAGTATACAGGCTATTGTTGTGGTTTGTTATTTGGATTGGGTGTGGGATGAGCTGGTAGCTAAGTACGTTTAGGTGGATTTGAGCTTGAATTAGCAGGAGGAGGAATTATAGCAGGTTGTTGGGGATGAGAAGGTGGTTGCATGTAGCTATTGGATTGGTTTGACCATTGTTGTCCTCCCGTCCATTGATTTGTTTGCTGCCAATTTCCTGGGGGTGGCTGCCAATTCCCCTAAGGTTGCTGCCACTGGGGTGGAGATTTTTGATGATTAGGCCAGGTATTTGGAGGGTTACTCCAAGGTTGTGGTGGATATCCTCCATAATTGGATGGATATGGGGGCTGCCATTGGTTACCAGGTGAATAAGAATTGAAATATGGCCCAACAAAAGAGAGCGGATTTGGTGGCATACCTTGTCTTGGAGCCCAAGTCCTCCTTTGTGCAACATAGTAGACTTGATCTTCTTCAATTTGAATTGTCTTAAACTCGGGTGTAATCTACTTGGTTTCAATATTAGCTACCATCTTGCATCTATAGTCCTTCTTTTGTCTGCAATGGGGGCAATACTCTGTCAATGTTGCCTCTGCCTCCTCTTGCTTCTTCTTGGCTTGAAGTGCATCCAACTGAGTAGCTAGATTGTTTATAATGTCTTCCTTGAAGTCTGCTAGCAAATGAGTAATCTCCATTCTTGAAACTCCACTAGTAGATGAATTACCCATGGAAGATTAGTAAGCTCTTCTTTTCTCTGAAGATACCCTAGAGTAGTTCTGACATATCTTCTTGATATCCTCCCAAGGAACTTGGGAGATATCGCCTCCTCCCATCAGGTCCAAGGCATCAGTGCAACTGTCATTAATTCCTCTCAGGAAAATCAGCTTTTGTGAGTCTTCATTAAGTGTATGGTGTGGAGATTTTTGTAGGAAAAATAGAAACCTTGCAATGTAATCCTCTAGGCTCTCATCTTCCTTTTGTTGCATCCTAAAAATGTCACCTCCTCTCATGTTGTGTGTAAGAAAATATGCATGAATTATATCAAATTAACAACATGCTTAGATGGAAAGTATTACAGCAAGGAAATCTAACTTAATCAAACACAATTCGATAACATAATTCCTTAAAAACTTCTCATCTTCATCTAATCTCAAATGTCTTAGTAATTTATGCTCTCAAATCTTATTCCTGCACAAATCACCGAGATTTCATCTAAGAAATGAGTAGCCTATTTATCTATAATGTAGAATCTAAGTCTACATCTACATGATTGAATGATTCAACTAGATGAAATGATAAAATGACATGATGAAAGAATTGTTGTATACAAAGTGATATGTAAATGATGAAAAATAGAATTAAAATAATGAAAGTGATGTGTAAATGATTCTAAATGATAAATTGAAACAAGCTAAGAAACATCTAAAGGAGCCATGATTCTAGTCTAAATTGATAATCTATTCTAAATGTTGAATTGGAAATGCAAAACTAAGCTCTCAAAATGCTGAATGAATTCCTGTAGAGTAATATTATGCAAATGCTCCTTATGAAAAAGTTGTAAATGGGCCTCAATTTATAGATTTTTCCAAGGCATTGGGTGAGTTGGCAGCCATGAACAATTGAGATTTGATCAAGAGAAATCGATGGTGAAGAATGAGAAGGATGGAGAAAACAAGGCAATTGTTCCCTTTAGTAAAACCATCTTGCCAAGTGTAAGAAGAAATCATTTGAATGAAGGAGCCATGTGTCTTGAAGGTGGTTAAAATTGTTGAGAACAAATATCCATTTTAGAAAATAAAGATAATTATTTTCATGTGACACATGGTGAGTTGGAGGGTGAGGTGGAAGGTAGTTAGAGAAATATGTAGAAATGTGATGAAATTCAAATTTAAAAATTCAAATTAAATGAGAAGGAATCAATTAAAATAAAACAAATTATTTAGATTTTTTTATTTCAATTAAATCATGAAGAGGGTGAATTAGAATAGGGGAATTAAGAAAATAGGAACTATGTAAATAAATTTACAATTTATTTATATAGTAGAAGAATAAGGATTTCATTAATTAAATAATCAATATTTAATTAATATTTTCCAGACCAATTTTGAGTGTATACATTTTTCCCCTCTTTGAAGTGATGTGTTTATGCATTACTTCAAAGAAAAATTTACCAGTGCTGCTAAATTTTTTTAATGATGTCCCAGACAGTGATTTTCAGGAGATTACAATTGTATGCCCCTTCAGGAGATAAATCGAGAAATTTGTGATAATAAAGAATTTTTGATGATTTTTGAAAATTTCAATTGATTTACGATGATGATGATGATAACATCCTAATTTGATAATATTCTAACAATTTATCTCCCAATATGAAATATTGTAAACTGCCCCAATTAATTACCCCTCAAAAGAAATTAAAACAATGCCACCAAAATCACTCCTTTAATTACCTTTATTAAGAGATAAAAAGTGAAAAGGAAATCATTTGTACAAATTGTAAATTGTAAATTTGTTTGAAGTGAGAGCATTTTGGAGCTTCTGAGCAAGATGGTGATCCCTCTATAGACACATCGATTCAAGTAGGTATGATGGCATAATCGGCTAGTGGGATACGAACCTCCGATAAGAATTTTGAAACCTCCATTTGTGATTTTAAAATGGATTTTTTACGTTTTTTAATTCGGATTTTAAATGTCAAAAATTGTTTCGGCACTTCCGAAATTTTTTACGGCGCTTAGGTTAGATTTTTTGGCACTTTTTCCAAAAAAATTAGCACTTCGGAGAGATTCTCCGGCACTTCCAAGGTCTATTATGGTGCTTTCACTTTTGGCGCCTACGAGGTCCGAAATGGCACCTCCAAGTTGTCCATAGGTCAAAATTTAGGAAATGGCACTTTTTCCAAGAATTTCAACGCATAGAAGAGATTCTCTGGTGCTTCGGATGAAATGGCACTCCTGCTGGATTCCCTAGTGCTTCGATGGAATTCTCTAGCACTTCCACGAAATGGTGCTTTGGCCTGATTCTTTGGTGCATCGAGGGAATGTTTTAGTGCCTTGGCTTGAAATGGCGCTTGTGCATCATAGAATGGCACTTATGCCCCTTTTTGACGCTTTGAAGGTCTGTTTTGGTGCTTTTAGGGCAGATTGAAGATTTTGTGATCTTTCTCCTTGAATTTTGTGATGTTTGATCCCGTCAACCAATGATTGGGTGTTGATGATAGACTAGATGATTTAGTGACCTCATGATAGGAGAGATACACTAATGATGATGTTTTGACCTCATGATAAGTGAGAACAAAAAAAATATTGATGAGATTTGATGAAAATCTCATCAGGATTGATAGGTTGATTGATTTGCTGATTTGGTTTTATTGATATGCTGATTTGCGATGTTTGAAAATGATAGGAGACAAATTTAGATAATCTTTAGTCTCAAGAGTGATTTTCGTTGACATGGGAGATGATTCCACAACTATCTCGTGCTGATAGAGATATTATTGAGAGATGTGGTTTGTCTTCGTTAATTGATATGCCCCAGGTTAGGATTAACTAGGGATTGTTGATGGCATTGGTGGAGAGGTGGCATAGCGACCACAACACTTTCCATTTTCCTACTGGAGAGATGACCATTACGCTAGAGGATGTGTACAAGATTTTGTGGATTCTTGTAGCTGGTGACATCATGACTTATGATTCTACCAAGCAGGGAGGTACAAATGTGTTACACCAGATTTTCCAAGATGATTAGATTGTTGGATGCTGGATATTATGGTTGGAGTTATTTGCTAGTTCTTCCCCTTTTCCTTCCGTTCTTGTGGGATTTGTCAGTGGCTTCTTATGTCCTGAGAAGAGGGCAAAGGGATTTTCCATCGGTTGGGGTCGTACTTTGGAGTAGATGATCCAATTTGGGACTCAATTTGCTTGGGGGTCATGTTTGCTTGCACACCTATATCATGATTTGCACCAGGTTGTATATCTGAGAGGAGCTAGCTTGTTTTCCAAGGTTACATTGCTCCAGGTTTGGGCCTGGGAGCATATTGCAGTGACACAACCAAAGACAAAAATATTTTGCCCATTTGGAAGGCCTTCTATTTATGGTTATGTAGGTGCAGTTGTCCAACATAAGTTGGGAAAACTGGAGTATTGGAGACGGGTGCTTCATGACCTAGATGCAGTTATCTAGCAGTCGTATGTGGACTGTGAGCAGTGGGCAGAGGATCACTTAGAGGTTCCTTACTTTATGACTGCCAGATACCTTATTGGACAAACTCAGTATATCATTGAAAGATCCCTATTGTTGAGAGTGTTGAGGTACTATGACAGAGTTCAAGGGATGTTGCAGGGATCAACCCTAGATGCCCGCAGACAACAAGATACGACTAAGTGGGGATCGACATTGTCCTATGATGTTGCATGTGATGAGTACTTGCACTTACAACCAGTGATCTAGGATTATCATCCAGAGATTGTCGAGGGATACATGAGTGAGGAGTATACAATATATTTTGGTCAGCATTTGTTTATGAGGCTTTCGAGTCCTGATGAGCCCATGCCTACATTTGAGGATGATGAGGATAGACCACCTAGACAGAGATGAGGCGGAGATGGCGGAGATGAGGAGGGAGGAGAGGGTGGAGATGAGGGTGATGATGATGATGGAGGTGATGACGGTGGTGGAGGAGATGGAGGAGGTGGTGCACATCCTAGTTTCGACGCTAGAGTGCCTCACAGGAGGCGATCCTTGGTGGTAGCAACATAATAACGTGAATAGATACGCTTTCCTTCTCAGCAATAGTAGTCACAGACCACTACTTTGCACATGTAGGTTCATAATTTTCAGGGGCAATTGACATAGTTACAGGGGCAGCAACAAGCACAAACACAACTATTGACTCAAGTACAAGCACAACTCCTACAGGCCCAGGGGTAGATTCAGACGTTGACAATTGAGAGGGATGATGCCTGATAGCAGTTGACATAGGTATAGGGCTAGGGACATGTATAGGGGTAGGCACAAGGGAAGGTTGCAACATTGACCATCGAGAGGGATGCATTGAGATGATGGGTTGAGTAGGAAGAGGCCATTATAGAGAGGTTGCAACAGGTTGCTACGGCTATGGGATCTGCTAATTATTTTTGAGAGATACGTCGCACTTCTCAGGAGGCTCAGTTTTACAGAGATTGATATCATGAGTTGGTCCCTCCTGAGCGGCGAGAGAGCTTCACTCGATCTCGGACTAGTAGATCTTAGTCTTAGATAGTGAGCATGGGTGTGACACAACCACTACCTGGGGATCAGAGGGATCCAGGTGTAGTAGGGGGATATAGGTTCAGTGAGGCCAGCAACGTCTAGAGGCAGTACCACATAGTTTCAGTCATTTTATGTTATATCATGTTGTATACACTGACTCTTGATGATATCACCATTTTGATGTTGTATTTCTTGACATTCAAATATTCTTATACATTTGAAATATTTTGAGATATGTATACAGTGATGATGATGATCCTATGTGTTTATATGCATTGATTTATGATGGATGCATTTAATTTCTATGTCATGTATGTTATGTGATGTTTTATGATGATATTGTATGTGTTATGGATGCAATATGTGTTATGATCCTATGGTTTTATGAAAATGTCTACATGCTATTGTTTTTGTATTTTTCTATTGTAATTACATATGATGTGATGGATGTAGGATGATTTTAATGCAAAGATGACTGATTCTAATAATGAATGACTTTATATGGTTTTATGGATGTATGATATGCATGGTAACTTATGTTTTTTGTATCTTTTTGATGCAAATATTATGATTTAACGCATGTATGAAATGAATGAATGATACTTTACATATGTTGATGCCTAGGATGTATGACTAAATGTATATGGATGAAAATGATATGATCAATGCATTTGTTTTTCTTGGGTTTTCCATAATGAAAATACATATGATTGATGGCTTAAATGAATACCTTGATGATATAATAATGCTATGATTGATGTCCTAATGGTTATTCCTTTAAATGATGTTTTTGGCGATGTCAAATGTACTCAATCTGTTAATGATAGAAATAACATCAACCTTGAAAAAAAATCTATAAATTCCATTACAACAACCAAATATGAATGCAACCTAGACATGCAATTCTAATAATGCAATAGTGACATCCCAATGATTTATTGTGCTTATTGTCATCATTGAGCTTTTAAAATGTTGAAAGTGAGTACAAACATCAATGGTATAATTGAACCATGATGACCTGAGTACTACTTCCATGATGTTTGATAGTGCAAGTTAACACATGAATCTAGGTATAATTAGACCAAGATGACCTGAGCATTCCTTGCGTAAACATACAAGAGTTAACTATTTTCCTATGTGAATCCGAAATGTCATCAATGATACTTTGTAGAGCACGTCCCACGATGATTCTCATAGTAATAATGATTAACTCATAGGCAACAGACAAAGAAAACCATTCTTGATCATAGCTTTTCTAGTTCTTTGGCATCCTTGAATTGCTCCTGAGAAATCATAACATCAATCATAATGCAAACAATTTGAACATTCATGTAGAAGTGGTGAAACCATGATTCAGAATAGCATCATCCTTGTAACCTTGATTTTTTGTTGTTTTTGGGATTTTTCAATTTTTCAATTTTTAGGTGTTTTATGAGATTTTGACCAAGAATCTAAACTAAACACCTATCCTAGGGGTCTCGGGGCTGATCAAAGATAAGCCTTTCCTACGTTATACATGTAGAGACCACGTAGTTCGACCGACTCGACCGATTTATAGGACCAAGATATGAACAGACACTTAATTACAATGAACTGCGACAACACAATTCAACAAGGTGACTTTGTTTTTGGCTTTTTTTGGCTTTTTGACCTTTTTATGGATTGTCTTACATGACAAGGATGTTTGATGCGTTTCCAATGGTGATTGATGTTTCATGTTTGATTTCACTATGATCATTGTTTTCGTTGTGTTTGTCCTCCTATTGTTTGTTTGTTGGTTCAAGCTCAAGATTTGTTGCCCCCAGCGAGTTTAGGATTTTTCCCCCAGTGGAAACAAACTAGTTTATTATGGATATGTACAATGGTCAAGAAACCAAGGTGAGACATGACCAGCATAACAAGGTATGCATATGCAGCTCGAATGAAGGATGCGGAAGGTAACAGTACCAAGCCATTGATCAACACACATTCACATAGAGGAAGAAGCCAACCTGTCACAAATAGTGCATGTTGCCAGGTTTTCACCACTTGCTTTTATTGCACTTTATTTTATTTTATGATTTTTTTGATTTTTTTTTTTGTCACCAAGATGCCTGTTTTTCAGGTTTTCACCAGGGTGGCCATTTTTTAGGACATTTTCTAATGTTTTTGGATTTTTTTCAAGACTTTCTGATGTTTTTGGATTTTTTCAGGACTTTTACAGATGCAACGGCTGAATTATGCATAGAATTTCTTGAGATGAAGACTATTCACGGGTTCCTCAAATTGATCACCATCTGGCATGGACAACTAATATGCTCCTGATCCATAAACTGATACAATGATAAAAGGCCCCAACCAATTTGGTTCAAATTTTCCTTTCTTATCTCTGTCTTGTTGATTGCGTGGGTTCTCCTTCAATACTAAGTCACCAACTTGGAATGTTCTAGGTTTGACCTTATGGTTGTAACTTTTGGACATCCGTTGTTGGTAGGCTTTCAGGTGATTCACTGCATGTTGGCACCGCTCATCTAATAGTTCTAATTATTGTAATCTTGAAACCCGGTAGTCTTCATCAGGGATGACACCTTTCAAGGAAACATGGAGTGATAGTATTTCAAATTCAATAGGTACAATGGCCTTAGACCCATATACCAAAGCATATGGTGTAGCTCATGTTGGTGTGTGAATACTGGTGTGGTACACCCACAAAGCAGGGTTTAATTAGATATGCTAATCACATCTTGCATCATTGACAATTTTCCTCAAAATATTAAAAATAGTCTTGTTGGAAGCCTTTGCTTGATCGATCCCCTTGGGATAATATGGTGTAGAGAAGTGATGTTGGATATTGAACTTCTCACACAATTCTTGCAAGTCTTGATTTTTGAACAGTCTTCCATTGTCAGTGACTATGGATTGGGGAATTCCATACCAACAGATGATGTAGTTGAGGATACATGATGAAATTTTCTTTCCTGTGATGTTGGTTAAAGGAATAGCCTCAATCCATTTTGTGAAGTATTATGTAGTTGTGATGATAAAATTATGTCCGTTTGATGAATATGGATGAATTTTACCAACATGATCTAGTCCCCATTGAAAAAATGGCCATGTGGATGCAAAAGGTTGAAGTTATTGAGCTGGTGCATGGATGAGATTGCTATGAATTTGACATTTTTGACATTTCTTCACAAACTAGAAAGACTCCTTTTCCATAGTTGGCCAATAATATCCTAAACGAAAAATTTTCTTGGCTAAGGTTAGGTCACCTGAATGTGTTCCGCAGACACCCTCATGGACTTCTTGTAAAGCTATTTCAAACTCATCGTGTTCCAGACATCATAGGAGAGTTCCATCAAGACCTCACCGGTATAGTATATCCGCAATAAGTGTATGTCAGCGGCTCAACGAATGAAATTACATCTTTGGTTTCGTGACAAATCAGGTGGAAGAGTGTTATCTTTCAGGTAGGTATAAATTTCACTATAGATTGAGGTATTGGTATCAAATAGGTGACATATAACATGGGATTCAATATCATCATACGTAGGGGAAAATAGTTGTTCCACCAAGAACTCGTAACAACTTCTTTTTTCTGGAATTTGTAACAAGGAACCAATAGTAGCCATGGAATCAATGGCTTTATTGTCCACTCTTGAAATCTGTTCAAATTTGATATCCACAAAATATTTCTTGAAATCATCTAGCATTCTTTTGTAAGGCATCAATTTTTCATCCCTTGTTTGATAATCATCATTGACTTGGTTAATGACTAACTGAGAATCTCCATACACTTTCAATTCTAGGACTTTCCACTCTACAACTATTTTGATGCCAATGATTAATGCTTCATACTCTGCCATGTTGTTGGTATAACGAAACATTAGTCTATATGATTTTGGTATGGTGTGTCCTTGTGGAGTGACAAATAGAATTCTGGCTCCTAATCCATGTTGGGTGTGTGATCCACCTAAGTATAGTGTCCACTGTTTCATAGCCATGGTAAGAACATCAACATCTAGAAATTCAATGTGTAAAGGATGATGATCTGGTAATGGTGCCTCCACCAACTAGTCAAAAATTTCTTGTCCTTTTATTTCCTTCCTATCTACATATTGGACATCAAATTCACTGAGTATCATGACCCATTTAGCCAATCTCTCTATTAGGTTCGCTTTGTTGAGGAGAGATTTGAGAGGATCAATTTTAGCTATCAACTTGATGGTGTGAGTTAGCATGTAGTGTCATAGTTGTTGGGTAGTGAAGACTACTACTAGACAAGCCTTTGCAATGGAGGTATAGTTGATCTCATATCCATTTAGCATTCTGCTAGTGTAATAGATTGCTCGTTCTTTACCTATTGAATCTTCTTGTGCTAATAAGGCTCACAACGATGTCTCTATTGTAGCGATATATAAAAGTAGTGTCTTCCCTTCTATTAGTGGTACAAGGATAGGTGGATTCATTAAATATTGTTTCAAATGGTTGAAGGCTCCTTCACACTACACATCCCATCAGAAGGAAACATTTTTATGCAATAGATGAGTGAAGGGATGGCTCTTGTCTACCAGTTGTGAAATGAACCTACAGATTGATTGAAACCTCCCTTGTAGAGAACGAAGTTGACTAATGTTCTTTGGTGGTGGAATTTCTATAATAGCTTTGACTTTGGCTCGGTCTAGACCTCAATCCATTTTTTTGATACTATGTAACCTAGGAGTTTTGCTGACGTCACCCCAAACACACATTTCTTGGGATTTAGCCATACATTGAATTTCTCCAGTCTGGTGAAGATGTTATCTAGGATTTCCAAATGTCCTTCCCTAGTATATGATTTGGTCAATAAATTATCCACATAGTCTTCCATGAAGGTATGCATCATATCATGAAAAATTGTTTTCATGCCACATTGGTAGGTAGCTCCTGCATTCTTCAAGCTGAACATCATAACATTCCAACAGAAGGTTCCCCATGGACAAGTAAAGGCCATTTTATCTTGATCTTCTGGGGCTATTTTGATTTGGTTAGACCCAAAAAATCTATCCATTAGTGATAGCATGCCATGTCCTACCGTCAAGTCTACTATGATATCTATATTATTGGGCAGAGGAAAATCATCTTTAGGACAAGCTTTGTTAAGATCTTGAAAATCTGTATAGATACAAATGTTGTTGTCAGGATTTGAAACTGGTACTATATTAGAGATCCAATCGACATAGTCAATGGGTCTAATGAATCCTGCATCTAACAATTTCTTCAACTCTGCCTTTACGAATAGGGTGATATGGGGGTGTATTTTTCTCAACTTCTGCTTGACTGGTTTTACTCCTAGAAGTAATGATAGATGATGCATGATGAGTTTGGGATCAATTCCCGACATGTCAGCATATGACCAAGCAAAGCTAATTTTTTTTTCTATGAAATTTTTGAGAAAGCTTGGCTTTTCCTGGTCTGTCAAGGATGTTGTTAGATGGATAGTCTTCATAGTCTCTTCACTGTTGATGTTGATAGACTGTGTGGGTTCAATCAAGACTTTTGTTCTTTCTTGAAAATGTTTTGAGAGAGTATCAAATCTTCCATCCTTTGATGCCTCAGAGAGGTTTTCGCCATTGGATGCACTCTTTGTTTTTAATTTTTCCAGATCTAACACTTCCATTGAATGGTTTTCAATATCAAATCTATTTCCTGTATTATTCATTTTGCAATTGAAAGACTTGATACTCCCTTGTATGGAAGCCTTGTTACGATGTTCATTGGTGGAATCTATTTCGGAATCATTGGCACAGATAAAATTGATGATGGAGTCATCATTTGAAAATGTAGGGATGTCAAATGGCTCGGTTAGGTCCCAATCTATGAGCTCATGATGTACTAAGGGTAAGTAGTCACCAGACGTGTTAAGGACGGAAATGGTAAGGCTTTGGATAATGGTGTCTTCAATTTGTCCAATAGCAAAATTGAGGTCTAGAAGGTAAGTCTCTTTCGAATTATTTGTTTCACTCCGAGTTGAATCATTTTCACTAGAATCATCGAGGTGTTGCGATCCAAATTCAAATGGTCTAGAACCTTACCCTTGTCCTTCTTCGAGTAGGGGTGCATATTTGTGTACTACATCAATGTCCTTGTCATGAAATGACTCTTCTGATAGTGAATCCCAGTCATCTTCATTGGAATCAGTCCCATGCTATTCATTGGCTTGTAACTGTAGGATTCTTTCAACCATCTTTTCTTTTGTATCCTCTTTATAACCCAGACCAGTCTTATCTTTTAGATTGATTAAAATGGGTTGAATTGGCTCTACAATTCCCTCTTTCCTTTTACCCATGGGACCTTTCCCTTCATATCCCATCTTTTCCAAGATAGTGAAACCTATTCCATATTGAATTTTTTGTACATTTGTAGTTGTTGCTTGGGATTCTTCCTCATCTTTATAAATCCAGTTTAGAACATCATTGTCTTCTGCTTCATCAAACCTAGTGCTTTATTTTATAAACCATCCATCAAATTTGGTAACTGGTTGTGGGGTCTGTTGTGTTGAAATGGGAGGGTTGTCCATAAAATTTTGGAGAAGAAAAGTGTGAAAGACATAGGGATCGTTCAAAGAAGTATTCACCAACACTTTTGTCTTTGACTTAGACTTTTTCATCGAATTGTTTTGACAAGGCATTCAACTGGGCTTCAGGATTTGAGGAGGTGGATGGAGCAACTTCTTCTTTCTTCTCAGACTGTTTAGATGTGGAACTAGATTGAATTTCTTGATTTGTGGAAATGACCAACAGTTTGGATGAGGAACTTGAATGGCTCTGATAATTGGAAGTAGTGGGAGTGGAAGCTTCTCTATTACGAGGCACAAAGATATCTTGGACAGATTTCAATGTATTGCAATACTGGGGACTATTTGAATCAACCGAAATGGTAATTTCATGGCCACCACAAGGAAATTTTAGACATTGGTGATATGTTGAATGGATTTCTTGCATTTCATGAATCCATGGTCGACCCAATAGTATGTTATAGGTTAGATCATTGTCTAAGACTTGGAAGATTACATCTTTCTGGATTGGTCCCACTTGAATAGGTAGGACGATTAACCCCTGCGAAGCTCTTTCCTCATTATCATATGCTTTTATTGTAATCTTTTTCTTTGAATCAATTGCATTCTTAGAAAATTCTAAGGCACAGACAAGCTTTAAAGTACATATATTCAGGTCAGCTCCTCCATCTATTAGGATGTGTTTGACACAATGTTTATGGATTAGGACTTCGATATGAAGAGCAACATTTTGGGGATGAGAAATGGATGCATCATCATTTTCGGAAAAGGATAAGCAATGGGGCGCGGTTAAATGTCCCACCATGGCTTTGAATTTACAAACTTCCAGATTCGTTGACACTGTTGTGTCCACTAGGGATTTTTCCAAAATCTCTTTGTGGGTGGGTGAAATCTTGAGCAATTCCAATATTGATATTTGTGCAAGGATCTTTTGTAATTGGTCCACTATGTTATATTGATTGGACGATGCTACAGGAATTTTAGATGAACTTCCTTTTAAGACATATTTGGCATGTGCTCTTGTTGTCCCATTCACTAGTATGCTATCTTGTTTCCCATTGATTTTGATGAAATTGATTTGAGTATCATTTTCATTCATGTCTGGTTTGGTGTCATTGCTATGATTTTCAAGGATAACAATG
>VDFB02096627.1:0-45203 GCA_007258455.2 Sequoia sempervirens | reverse complement strand
TAATGAGTAAAGGGCTTTAAGGACTTCACTCCTTCACTTCAGGCTCTGTGGGACCTAGGAGGGTGTTCCTAATTCTGTTCATTTAGATCTACTTGGTAAAGAACACATCAACGCACACATTGGTTCCTAGAAAGGGTAAATAAACATAATCCACTAAAAGATTGGCTGGTCTTTGAGAAAATGATCATTTATTCACTAGGAACAAGAAAGTATTTCAATTACATACCTCGTGGCTAACAAATTTTAAATGAATTATGCCTTGATTCTAAGTCCATGATTGGGTAAAATATCAACATATTTAAATTGTAAATATCTTTAGCAAATAGACCAGTGTTTCATCAATTGGGCAATGGAGTCAAACATATAATCACCAGTAATACACAAATTATTTACTCTAATAATAATGGACTATTTTCATAATGCCTTACATCATGAAAACTCACAATTCCTAAAACATGAATTCTTATAAGATCCTTTGCAAATTCTCACAAATTTGTGACCCTATTCAAGCATCTAATCAACTCTTTGAGTTAAAGCAGGAATGAGAACACACATTCAAATAAGCATTTGATGATAAACAAAAATACCATTGATATTTCATTCAAAATTTGTAGAAATTTAGAATAGGAGAGTAAATGTTTAGGATATAAGATTTATTTCCATATCAGTAATTTCTATAAAACTACTTTAAGATCATTACATATATGATTCAAAACCAAGACAATCCAACTATTCTATTCATTGGTATCCTATCTACACCTAATTTCTACTTGGACCATATACATGACTCAAAATTTTAGAACCCTCCCTTTGCAATGAGCCATGAAACCCCTTTTTTAGTACAAGGGAGCAACAAGCATCCGACTCAAATGTAATTACATTTCTAGAATGTTTCATTTCAACACCAATTTGAATTTCATTTCAAAATTCCCCACATGGTTATCTACAATCATTTATTGAACACGTGGAGACAAAATTGATAATTGTCATCAAAAGGAAAATGCGAATACCGCCAAAATTATCCTTTAACCATTAGCTAGGCCTCACATTCCACATCCACATCGCCTTGAGTGTCCATAATCAACATGAAAACCAAAAAACCAGCAACACACGTGAGGAAAAAACAAACACCACATAAACCTTATCAATCAACACAAAAATTGAAAACCCAAGCACTGATTCTCTTAACCAGAAGAAAAACCAACACTAGAACCTGACCCATGGTACACACACCCACTTTGCGTCCTTGCAGGAGATAGGGAAGAAACTTCAACTCTCTTCACATCTTTATCTTTACCTGGCACAAAGCCATCATTCCCGCTCAAAGTTTTCATAGATATCGACGAAACCGATAATACCTCCACTCCTGGGACTGCAACTTGATTCAACATCATAAGATACTATTGATAGCTTGAGACTATATTCATTGCATTATCCAAAGGGCTATCTGTGATGGAAATTGGGGAACTCTGTCTTCCATAGGAGCCTTTCCCATACCTTATCTTTCTGCGTACTCTTAGTGTGAATGGTACAGACTCTTTACCTTTCTCCTCTGCTTTATCTATAGCGGCACCTTGGTACCTTAACCTACTACTGCATCTAGTAGGAACACATGCAGACTTCTCACCAGGGGCTTTCTCCTTTGCGGATGGAACACGTTTTGGTACATTGTGGTCATGTTCAGAGACATCACCATCAGGATTCTGCATATTGAGTCTTAGAGACCTCCTTACTAGTAATGTAGAAGTGAATGGATTGCTCATCTTCCTTTCCTAGAAGCTGCTAGGCAAGGAAGATGAGCAAGCTAGCCACTTCTACATTACCAGTAAGGAGGTCTCCAAGACTCAATTTGTAGAAGCCTCATGGCGATGTCTCTGAACGTGACCACAATGTACCATAACACATTCCATTTGCGAAGGAGAAAGCTCTTGGTGAGAAGTCTTCATGTGTTCCTACTAGATGCAACAGTAGGTTAAGGTACCAAGGTGCCGCTACAAAGAAGGCAGAGGAGAAAGGCAAAGAGTCTGCACCGTTCACACCCAGAGTACACAAAAAAATAAGGTATGGCTGAGGCTCCTATGGAAGACAGACTTCCCTAATTTCCATCATGAATAGCCCTTCAGATAGTGCACCAGAGATAGTCTCAAGCTATTAGTAGTATCTTATGATGCTGAATACAGTTGTAGTCCCGGGAGTGGAGGTATCATTGGTTTCGCCAATATTTGTGAAAACTTCGAGTGGGTATGATGGCTCTGTGCCAGGTAAAGATAAAGATGAGGAGGGAGTTGAAGTTTCTTCCCTACCTCCTACAAGGACGTGAAGTGGGCACGTGTATTGTGTGTTGGGTTTTGGTGTTGTTTTTTCTTTTGGTTAAGAGAATTAGCGCTTGGATTTTCAATTTTTGTGTTGATTGATAAGGTTTCCATGGTTTTTGCTTCTGTTCCTCACGTGTGTTGTTGGTGTTTTTTAGTTTTCATGCCAATTGTGGACACTTTAGGCGATGTGGATGTGGAATGCAAGGCCTAGTTGATGGTTAAAGGATAATTTTGGTGGTATTTGCATTTTCCTTTTGATGGCGGTTATCAATTTTGTCTCCCCCTATTCAAAAAATGATTGCAGATAACCATATGGGGAATTTTGAAATGAAATTCAAATTGGTGTTGAAATGAAACATTCTAGAAATTTAATTGCATTTGAGCCAGATGCTTGTTGCTCCCTTGTACTATAAAAGGGATTTCATGGCTCATTGCAAAAGGAGGGTTCTAAAATTTTGAGTCTTGTATACGGTCCAGGTAGAAATTAGGTGTAGAAAGGATGCCAATGAATAGAAAAGTTGGATTATCTTGGTTTTGAATCATATATGTAATAATCTTAAAGTAGTTTTACAGAAATTACTGATATGGAAACAAATATTATATCCTAAACATTTACTCTCCTATTGTAAATTTTTGTAAATTATGAATGACATATCAATGGTATTTTCCTTTATCATCAAATGCTTATTTGAATGTGTGTTCTCGTTCCTGCTTTAACTCAAAGAGTTGATTAGATGCTTGAATAGGGTCACAAATTTGTGAGAATTTGCAAAGGATTTGATAAGAAGTCATGTTTTAGGAATTGTGAGTTTTCATGATGTAAGGCATTGTGAAAATAGTCCATTATTATTAGAGTTTGACTCCATTGCCAAATTGATGAAACATTGGTCTATTTGCTAAAGATATTTACAATTGAAATATGTTGATAGTTTACCCGATCATGGACTTAGAATTAGGGCATAATTCATTTAAAATTTGTTAGCCACGAGGCATGTACTTGAAATACTTTCTTGTTCCTAGTGAATAAATAATTATTTTCTCAAAGACCAACTAATCTTTTAGTGGATTTTGTTTATTTACCCTTTATAGGAACCAATGTGTGCGTTGATGTGTTCTTTACCAAGTAGATTAAAATGAACACAATTAGGAACATCCTCCTAGGTCCCACAGAGCCTGAAGTGAAGGAGTGAAGTCCTTAAATCCCTTTACTCATTAAGTTGGCCATTCATCTTAGGGATTCTTGATTATAGGAGTTGGCTACTCTTTAGAGAGTTCTAAAGGTGTATTGGAAAAAAACACCAACACAACCCTTGCCCCTAACCTCTGTTGTGGCATGCCGTCACCAACACCTTGAAATTTAAAATAAAAATAATTGGGCTTTTGCCCCAAAACAAACTCTACATATAGTTTCCTCAAAAAATATAATGGGACCTCCATATTAGTGTGTGGTGGATTTTCAAATACCATCGATCCCAAAAATGTGCACTAATCTGTGGATGTATACACCACCTCATGGATATTCTAGATTTAGTTGCAGGAATGGGCTGGTGAGTATTAGGGTTGATAAAATAAGGTGCTAGATGGGATTTTGTTAATTTTATGTCTAAAATTTGTTTATATGAGAGACCATTTGCATAAAATCATGTCATCTCCTCCCTATGTCATCAATTCCTATCTAATTCAGAATCAATAGACCTAATGGCATAAACAACATTTTGCATTGCAGATGCAAAATGTCTCACATGTGCTGGAATCAATGCTTCATTTTGCATAGTATTGATTTGGTTTTGAATGGATGCCACATTTTCATTGATACGTGCTCATAAGCGAGCCTCATCTGATCCAACAGGTGGTGGAGGTGGGATATGAGGTGGAGGGGGTGGAGGTGGTGGATTAATGATATCATCAATGTCAAATTGATCCATGATATCTATATAAGTGTTCACCTGCATTAAATTATACAAGATTAACATAAAAACTTACAAAATTACAAGAAATAGTTAAATTTTAAATGTACATGCAAATTAGTTTAAATAGGATGTGCATACATATATATACACATACATACATTGATTCAACTTGAGCATGCACATACAAATTTCAAAATTTAAGATGTAAATACATTTAAAATAAAAAATACAATGCATAATGAATGAATACATCATTAAACTAAACTATGTGTACATACAAATTTCAAAATTTAAGATCTAGAACTATGTAATTTTAATACATGTACATACTAAAAAATAAACTTGAAACATTCACAAAAAGCTCATTTATGTCTAACACATATAAATTATATTGTTACAACAGGAGAAATTATGATAGTATTCATAAAATATACTATTATAAATTCATCATTATAAGTTATTATATTCATAAATTCAACACTAAAAAATATATCCATCCAACCAAATTCATAAATTCATCACTAAAAATATCCATCCAACCAAATTCATAAATTCATCACTAAAAATATCCATCCAACCAAATTCATAAATTCATCACTAAAAATATCCATCCAACCAAATTCACAAATTTATCACAAAAAATATCCATCTAACCAAACTCATAAATTCATAACTATAAGATCATTGTCTTAATTTATAAAGTGTTGCGACTCTCTACTACATCTCTTCATTTCTTTGTGTTTTCTTTTTCATAATTAGACTTTCTCCTCTCCTCTAGCCATCATTGATGCTCATCTAAGACCCCATCCATAGACCTAACAATATCAACAACATTTTGCATCGTAGATGCAAAATGCCTCAAAGGTGGTGTGATACATTCTTCATTTTGAATAATGTTAATTTGATCCTGAATGGATCTAACATTGGCATCGATCCATGCTTGCAAGCGAGCACCATCGACTTCAGGTGGTGGATGTGGGGGGTTATGATGTGGAGTGGGTGGAGGTGGAGGTGAAGGTGGTGGAGATGGAGGGCGTGGAGGTGGATAATGAATATTATTGAATTGATCCATGATCTCTAAGATATAAGTGAACCTGCATTATATTTGTAATTTCAAAATGTAAGATATATTTTTAGGAAATACCCTTAAACCATTCAATATAAATGGCCTAATTGAATACAAATGATAAAATGTGTAATCCTCATTTACGTCTAAGGCATGTTACTTGAATGAACAAAAAAAAAACTATTAATATAAGATAGCTTAAGGGGATCTATGTATTAATATAGGATGGCTTAAGGGGATCTATGTATACAAAATGACATGGCTTAAGGGAATAAAATTTGGTGAAGTTTCCCAAGGCAACCAAATTTCATTAAGGTCCTAGGAAAAAATGAATGCTTTAGGGTTTATGATTTAAAGAGTTTAGGGTAATAGGATGACTTAAGGGGATCTATGTAGTAAGGTCCTAGGACAAAATGACATGGCTTAAGTGAATAAAATTTGGTGAATTTTCCCAAGGAAACCAAATTTCATTAAGGTTCTAGGACAAAATGAATGCTTTAGGGTGTAGGGTTTAGAGTTTAGGGTTTAGGACCTTTAGGGTAATAGGATGACTTAAGGGCATCTATGAATTAAGGTCCTAGGATAAAATGATGGATTTAGGATTTAGGGTAATAGGATTGATTAAGGGGATCTATGTAGTAAGGTCCTTGGACAAAATGACATGGCTTATGGGAATAAAATTTTCTGAAGTTGCCCAAGGCAAATAAATTTCATTAAGGTCGTAGGACAAAATGAATGCTTTAGGGTGTAGGGTTTAGAGTTTAGGGTTTAGGACCTTTAGGGTAATATGATGGCTTAAGGGGATCTACAAATTAAGGTCATAGGATCTAAAATTATGGATTTAGGGTTTAGGGTAATAGGATGGCTTAAGGGGATCTATGCAGTAAGGTCCTAGGACAAAATTTAATGCTTTAGGGTTTAGGGTTTAGGGTTTAGGGTTTAGGGTAATAGGATGGATTAAGGGGATCTATGTAGTAAGGTTCTAGGAAAAATTGACATGGCTTAAGGGAATAAAATTTGGTGAAGTTTCCCAAGGCAACCAAATTTCATTAAGATCCTAGGAAAAAATGATGGATTTAGGGTTTAGGGTTTAGGTTTTAGGGTAATAGGATGGCTTAAGGGGATCTATATAGTAAGGTCTTAGGAAAAAATTACATGGATTAAGTGAATAAAATTTGGTGAAGTTTCCCAAGGCAACCAAATTTCATTAAGGTCCTAGGACAAAATGAATGCTTTAGGGTTTACGGTTTAGAGTTTAGGGTTTAGGGTTTAGGGTGATATGATGGCTTAAGGGGATCTCTAAAGTAAGGTCCTAGGAAAAAAATGATGGATTTAGGGTAATAGGATGGCTTTAGGGTATCTATGAAGTAAGATCCTAAGGAAAAAAAATTGATAGCTTAAGGGGATCTATGAAGTAAGGTACTACAAATAAACTATAAATAATGAAGCACTATCTTTCTCAACTCTATGTGTTTACTAAAAGTTAATATTTTAAAGGGTCTTCAAAAGACCTTGCAATGTTCTATAAAATTTTTATTGGTTGAGCTACCCATGGTATAACTACAATGTTAATTACATTTTGAAACATAAAAGGCTTCCAAAATGAGTTCTTTCCAAATAATGGACTTGATAGAACCTAAAAATGTTGAAGGCTCTAGGCTATAATTTAATCACTAAATATTGAATGTATAAATTATTGTTTTAAAATTGGTTGTCTTGGAAAACTTCACCAAATTTTGAGAACTTCTTTGATCCCCTTAAGAAATGTCATATTAGGACCCCTAAAGACATTGGTTTAGGGTTTAGGGTAATAGGATGGCAAGTAACCTGGGGTTAATATTTTTGATTCATCACATATGCAAGAACATTAGTTTATGAACATTTTTGAATTTATGAATAGATTGACTATTTCCTTAGATTACTTCTATGATTGAGGAATTAAGCACACATATAAATTAGCCGACTTTTGAAAATTTAGGATAGTCTCTATGGTCTACCCTTGAATATATAGAAATGTGTATATTTAGAGAAAATCAAAATGTGTCTTGACAAGTTGTTGGAGCTAGATCTTAAAATTTGTTTATCGAATCCTTGATTAATATTGGTAATTTCTATTCCTTCCCTAATCTTCTTCAAAGTCTATGAATAAAAGGAGTGGAAATATAACCTATGACCATAGTTGGATTGATTTTCTATCTATATTGAAAGGTGATCATCCATAGTAAATTTGAGGATGGTTAAGCATTAAAGCATAGGGAAAAATGATTCATTGATCCTAAACTAGCTATGTATTATTCTTGGGAACAAGGTCAACAAAACCATTAAGAGGCGAGTCAGTGTAGAGTTATTTTAAGAGTATTTTCCCATATAATTATAGAGTAATGATCTTTATATCGTGGACCAAGTTTTATAACATTGCTCTAGCTAGATACCTTGCAAACATGGGTTTGAGCCTAGGCTTCACACATATGTTTACTCATTGAAGATCCATAATATCACATGTTGTAAGATAGTATGAATCATAATAGATGCATAAGGCCCATATTATTAACTCAATTAAGGTACCACATACAATTACCATTTAATTGGCCATTAGAAAATAATATAAAACACCAAAGTACATGTTAAATATTTTCATTGTAAGGTAAAAATAATAATTTTTAACATCTCAATAGAACATAATGAAGCATCATAAATTATTCATATACATTTATATCTATTAATTTATCATGCATTAATAAATACATAAAATAATTGAGCACAATCCATAATAGAAACACATAATTTATATCTATTCTAACAATCCACTAGTCCCACAAATAAGGTTTAACATATTGTTTTCTAATCTAATTATATCTATGTTCATAATTTTTAATTGATTGTGTCTCAACATGTCTCTAAATTATTGAATATGTACATTTAAATGTATAATATTTATCAAATATGTTGTGCATGTCACCAAAGGTAGGGACCCCCTCCTTTTGCTCGGGTCAGGTCGTTTTGACCTCGTCTCATTTTGCACACCTCTGTTTCCATAACCAAATTGGCCATGAGCTTTAAAACAATCAATTTATATTGGCTAGGTTCACCTACCTAAGTTTCGCTAAGTTGTTTGCTTGTGCGGGCGGGACCCTATGGGTTTCCCTTTTCTTTTCACCTAGCGTCTGTGGGCCCTTGTGGACCCACGTTTGCGGGTCTTCCCTTGTCGTTCACTTTTTTGCTCCATCGCTTTCTTGCAGCTGAGCCCTCGTGTTCGCCCAACATGCGAGCCCCGTGCTCGTGTTCGCCGCGATGTCCCTCATGCTCCACGGACCCCCTCCTGCGGGTCGCCCTAGGCGGGACTCCATTCCCATTCGACCATTATGGCGGTGACTGACCTTTGACGTCCGCCCACACGGTGGGCTCCATAGTTGGTCCTTCCATCTTCACCATTGTCGCAAAACTAAGTGACCCTGTTACTTCAAAATGCCTAAGTCCAAGCATTTGCGGGCCTTTGCATGCGGTTCGCTCCCCTACTCGACCTCTGTCACTTAACGACTAAGCTCTATTAAGTCCACACTCGCTAGTGGGTCCACCCTCGCGGACTGCCATTTGCGGAAGGCCGTTTCCCCAACGCCATTTACAATGACAAACCTTCGTTGCCTCCCCGCTGTGCGGGTTTGTGACCCACCAGTGTCATTTCCTTACTGCGGGCCTTGGCTAGTCTTTTGTTGTTTCTCCGGTGTCCATCATGCATCGCCTTCCCACACCTTATGGCCCGCAAAGCATGCGAGGGTCGCGCTCATTTGGCTTGCAATTAAAATGGAGGTTGGCAGGGGTAGTTGTGAACGATGCCATCTACTTGTTCCACAACCTCTGTAATATCCCCATATCGAGCTCATTAAGCATGCTATCTAGATCATTAGTTGAAATATATATTAAGCTGGTCACCCTGTGAACTCATGGACATGAAATTATTCGCACTTACACAAAGGTGATGAGGCAAAATTATGAAGAGTTAAAGGATAGTGAAATGATGTTTATATCATACTCCCGAATTAGCAGGAATCAGGTGATGGTCATCTACCTCACCTCCATGGCATTTCCCTCTTCCACCATTTATTTGGCTCTTTGGCTTAAATAAGAAGAAGCTCCATATGAGTGCGGGGAGCAAGCATCTTACCACAAGGGAAAAAAGAAGAATGAACTCAACTATAAAAGATGAACGTTGGCGTTGCAGGGCTCATTGTGTGGAGGGTCGTTGATGTTTTGCTGTGGTCTCTACGAAATTTTAAACCCAGTGCCTCATGTCCTTTGATTTGGAGTCCTTGGCGGAGTTATAGGTGTGGGACCCATCATGCGGGATTCCGCTTACCTCTGGCCATTTGTGTTACGACTTCCTCCCATGGTGCTCCCGCAACCTTCATCTGCGTGTCCTCCACAACACACCCATCCGCATATCTTCGGAATGGAAATTTGTATTGCAGGAACTGCATGCTAAGAGGCTGCTCATCCATGGTTCATTTCTCTAACGTCCCTCATTGGTGAAGGACCTACATCTTTTCTAGTATCATCGGATTGGGTTTTTGTTGATAACTAGCATTGGGAAGACACAAGTTTGCAAGTCCATTTAAAGTATGATCAAATTCTGATTGTGGATCAATGATAAGGACGAACTAATAAGAAATTGCGTCGCCTAAGGTGTGGGGGCAATGAGAGGTTTGTATCAAGAAATTTTGACGACTGTGGGACCGTTTGATGGTAAGTACAGTGACATTTTTTGTGGATGGTGTTCTAGCTCAGGAAGTCGGGTCCATTGATTCACAGAATCTGAAGCATGCTACAGTGATCGAACAAATAATAATTTGGATGGGGGCGATATATGGGAGAACTAGAAAATTATCATTAATCTTGTGGAACGATATCAAGTGAAGAATGATCAATGGAGTATAACTAGGAAGAGGTCCAAGGGACAGACGTTGAAAGCATAGTTCCTGCGTCCTTCAAGGATGTTGGACTTTTCCATTGTCCTTGTGGCTAGACCATGGAATCCTCTCGCGTCCCTTTACCCACAACCATTACAATAGACGTGCTCTATGCAAGGTTCGTGAATCGGGTGGCCATCTATCCAACGTCACTCCTATACGACTCTCCAAAGATGGCGGCTCACACCCTCCTTTAGGCTACCTCCCGCTCCCCTTTTCCCACACGGCTCATCAGTCATGCATCTCCACCAAACACCCGCATACTCTTGCTATGGGCGACATGATTTAATTATCATTTTAAGATCAAATTGCGCTATGAGCATGATATTGTATGTACTCTACTTTGCTGCACCATCCTAATGTGTTTTCACAGTGTTTCACATAAATAAAATGCGCGTAGGATGTTAGGTAGCATCTATCAAACAAGTAGGAGTGCGTGAACCAAGCAAAGAGAAAAGGAAATATGAGCACTTCAATAAAAATGATGCCTGTCACCCGAGTTCAAAACTCACCAAAAGAATTGACTAATGTCTCAGTAAATGTTTGGCTCGTAGTTTGCATTTTACGGGGTATGCTTTGGCAGGATCCGTGGCTCTTAAAGCCGTTCTCGAATGGAAAAATGATGGCGGCTATCTGCACCTCCATGCCCGACAACAATATCTTATGCGGAACTTGACGGTTATAATGCCATTTTAGTAACTTGTCCCCAAGACGCCTGCTTCATATGTCACCCTTGCTTTGCTTAACTCGTCTTACCTGAATAATTTTTTTCCCATAAGCGTGATGCTTATCATAAATGATTAGAAAAAAAATGGATGTTGCATTCGCCAGATGCTCTTTAAAGTAGCCTCATTTACTGTGGGTTCCGCCACCTTCCAAGCCGTCCATTTGCATCCGGAGCACAACAACCTTTATACAACAACCACCTGCATCTCTTTCCTGATTGAGATTGTGCGCGTGGGTTTCGCCTTCCTATTATCTGTCGCCTCTACCTTTTTAAAGGATGACTCTTCCATTTCAAATGACGTCTCCATAGCCTCCTCCTGCGGCAGCCAACTAGCGTGTTCTGTCCGCATGAGTAATTTCAGCTATAAATGAGGGTGGTGGGATGCGTATGGGCTACAAGTGAGATTTAAATCATCAATTGAAGAGAGGAATAAAGAAAGCAGGAAGATTACAGTGGGAAATTCCACTGTTCATGTTCAAAGACATTCGTTGTGGGTGCCTCAGCCATCTCTCTCGGGCTCACTCATCTTGATCCTTCATGTGTAATTATCCAAAAAGCATAGGCGTGCCTTTAGTTTGACCAGTTAGATCCTTCAAGCTTTATTAATGACTCTTGTGTTGGTGGTGATAAATTGAAATCCTGTAGGATTGATCAACCAACATATGATTCTGTTAAGAAGCATGTAACGCCCTGCCACACAACCCCAAAGGAAACAATAACAACTAACATCTATATTAATTTTTTTTTAATAACTAACATGCATCATAATAATCATATATCACATGAAATGAAACTATACATGAACAACATATAACAAATCCCTTGGGGTTACATGACTGCATTATTTTCGTATCAACATCATTACATCATATGAAGATAAATAACATGAACATGATCATTACATTAATATCATGAAGACACAATGCTCAAGGATTACATCATTACAATAGTACTTCCCAACATGTACGGGAATAGTATGTTAGCATGGAATGATACAATGATATGTCATAGTACAAATCATGAAGACTGCTTCCAATAGTAGATTATCTCTGGTGTCATTGTAGCTGGCTTCAACACTGCACAACTCGATCAACGGCTGGGGACCCAATGGGGTGTGTAGCACATTCCACCCGACCATGTGGACCCTAAGGCCCACCCCATGCTAGGAGATGACAAGAAGGATCCCCAACGATACCATTAAATGAAACACGGATTACAAGACTTCATAACAAGATCAACATTCATATAAGGTAACTTCCAACACAAGAACCAATCAATACAAGATGTATCCATCATAAGAAATAACTATCACAAGACAACATAACAAAGCATCAACATACACATGTCAACATCTACTTCCAGAGGCTCAAGAACAACAAGAGGGGAAACAAAAGCATACAAGGTTGTTAAAGGGTGGAGTGTCATCGCATAATTGGTCATAGGTTATCCAGGTAGATCTTCCTAGGCCCTGACCCCCATCCCGGGTTATCTTGGTAGCCTCTACCAATCTATGGCCCCTCATTCCAACTTATGCAGAATCAACATAACTATCGTGGAGACGAGGCAATTGATTTTTCCATTCCAGGCCTTCTCACTTATCCCAAGCCTAAATAAGCACTTGGGCCCATGAGTGAGGCAACATTATCTGAATTAATGTGTGGATACTACCCAAACCCCCTAATTAATTAATTAAGTTATCAATTGTTTACACAACTTCCACATGGGTTATCTAGGTGCCCCTTTGTGCGTTGACCCCCATTGGAATCCACTCTCCCAACTAACAACAATATCTCAAAATCACAAACGACAAGACAACTTGCAAAAGAAACCAAATCCAACATAATTACAACATTAAGTGAGGCATGCACCATTTCATGCTAAAATTTCAAAGAAACAAAAACCACATTCAAGTGCAAGGATCAAATCCACATAAACACAATCCAAGAGTAAAGGTCAACCATCATCAAATAACAAATCAAGAGATCACCCACTTATAGGTGAAACAACATAAAACTCAAATAAATGTATCAAGCTTGGTATGGTTTATCCAAGGCGGAACCTCCCAGGTCGCCGACCCCCACACCAAATCTTGCAAGAAGAAACCATTTCCCCTCAACCTCTAGAAGACACGCGGAATGCTAACACAAGATTTCCCCATTGAAATGGAAACATCAACAAGATCTCAACAAACTATAGACATACCACAATTAACGAGTCAACAAGTATAAAATAGTGAGTGGTAGCATTCCAACGAAATATTCAGACCCAACCAAAGCTAACATAATCAATTTCAATACAAATTCAACATGGCATCCAAGGGGAACCTCTATTTTCTCCTCTCAAGATACCCTTACAATTAGCAAATAAACACCCCTTAACAAGGTCAACAAATAAGTATTCAAAAGGAAATGACATCCATTAACCATTCAATTGAACATAACTATAGAGTCATTCACAATTAAATGCAATCACTCAAAAAATACCCATGAATCAAACACAAGGTTTGGAACAAGTAACCAAGCAACTGTTAATCCAATAGCCAAACTAGAACTAATTAGTTTTACAACTTACCCACCTAAGTCACACATATAATCAATAATAAGATCAACTAATTGACACTATTTCCACTTTTTCCATGATTCTTTACTCAACCACTAATCTCACGTAGCAATTCTCAAATGTCCATGATATCAATTAATCTTATTTATCAATTCAACTATTTAAATAGTTGACATGGTAAGTTTAGAGTTCAACAAGAGCAATCAACATTCACAACAAAATCAAGAAAACATAATATTCTATAATGCAACCTTTTCAAATACCAATTATACATTTGAAAAAAAGATAAACTAATTTCCCTATAAACTAATCTTCCATCCACTTTAATTACGAACACACATTAACTTTCCCATCTTTGTCTTCCTATGTTCTATGTTCATTTCCTATCATAAATTAGATTAAATAAGACAAGAATAATCAAAATTGACTTAAATTCCAATTCACAGACACATAATTCATCACAAGAAAACCTTCATACATTGCATCTATGATATACACTATTTTTAAGAAACAATTACTATAATTAACCAAGGTCAATGATATCGAGTAATCTAACTCACGATTCCACTATTAAAGCTTGCGATGGAACCATTATTTGAAAGATTTTTCCAATACAATTATTAACTAAGTCCTTCAATCATCAAAATACTATTAACTCAATATGTTTATTTAATAAACCCTTATTTATCTAAACAACATTTATTCCTTTTTATTTATTTATTTTTCCTCGTTACATTCTTATTCATAATTATTCAAACTACATAAAAAAAAGAGATTGTCCTTTCACTAACCATTCAATATAAGTACTTGAACACACACATATATATATATATATTTTTAATACATCTAACTGTCGATTTCCTCTACAGATTACAATACACTAACCAATATCTAACTACATATATGCATAGCAAAAACCTATAAATTCAGGTCAGTAGAACTTATGTAATCAGGAAACCAAACTACTAAGCTTAATCATAAACATATCATTCTATAACCAAACACATTACCAAGCAAATAAACATAACAGTATCGAACGAATTTATGTGTGCTACCAATTTGAAACAAATGAACAGAAGGAGAATACGAAAAACCCTTGCAGTCTATGGCTGAAGTGATTGAAACCAGTGAATGAAAAATGATATTTACATGCCTGCATGGCAAACAGTCTTGGGATGCCTATATAAAATGTAACCAACTGAATTACTCCTCTCTCACCCAACAAATAGATGAATCTACCCCCACTCTCTATTACCACTATGCTATTTATGAAGTAGACGCTCTGAACGAATACTTGAACAATAGCGCCATGCCTGGACTCTATAAGTTGAACGCATCTTGCTCAAAACCTAACAATAATTTGAATTTAATCAGAATTTTGTACGCCCTAGTTTTCTCTATAGACATGACTGCATATCGTATATCTTTGTATCTTAATCTTCTCCATCATTTGTAAGTCACCTGAAGCCGTGAAGTCGTGTGTATGGGGAAATTGATGCTTATGGTGCTCATAGCAGTTCTTGTCTCGCACACTTCACTATTTAATTTCCATGCCTTCGGTAGACATAGCCTTGTGGTGGACGCCCAAATCACCATGCAATTAAAGATATCCAACTAAGCATGGCACACAATAGTGTATCCCAGCTAGAGGGTAAACAAAAGCAAAAGCACAATTCTCACCAATAAGATTGTTTGGCGGCTCAAGAACCGCAGAGATAGCACACGATGACCCTTGCAAGGGAGCTCTCAAAATCTTTGACTTAAATCAGTGCGCGCAAACCAGCAGAGAGGCTAAGGACTTTTCAAGCAAAAGTAATTGGCCGGCGCGCTTTGGACGCCAAATTTTAGATAAACAAGGCTTTATGTATATTACAAACACTATGACAATAGAAATAGAAGTTTCCCAAAGTTTAAGCAGACTAAGGGCATGTCCCCATGCAGCTGCACTGCTTATTTTGGCTAGCAGTCACTGCTTATTTTGATAAGCAGCTACTGCTTAGCTGGTGGCCCCATGAACATTTTATTTTGCTGCTTACTTTTAAGCAGTCAACATAAATTTGAATTTATAATAGTTAATAATAATTTCTGCAATTAAAAATTCAATAGAAAAAATAGAAACAGATATTAAAAAAGAGGGAAAGAAATTAGTGGAGCCATGTGGCATGTTTGATATTATGCAGCTGCTGCTTATTTCCAGCCCCCTTCTTTTTTCAACAGCTTATTTTCAATTCTTAAGCAGTGGCTGCTTAAAAAGATTCCAAATTATCCTTTCCTGGGATAATTTTTTTTTTGCATGGGAACACTCCACCTGCTTAAACTGCTTAAATTTAAGCAGAAAACATACTTAAGCAGCTGCATGGGGACATGGGGTAATAGATTTCAAGAAATGGTCGATTAACCGCACACTCTAAGCCCGAATAGGTGGGCCCACGACTTATTTTACCGCTATTCTATTTATCACGGTTTGGAGATTATTAATCCCACATCTATTTCATTCGCATTATTAATCCACATATTAACCATCTTTACTTAACCGCACCTTGTCAAATCTCCGATAATACTGCATTCCCGTTCCCGTTCCGTTCTGTACCGTACTATAGCTGTTCGCATCACGGTTTGCTTCATCATTAGACCGGGCGATTATTAATCCCACATTCATTTCGTAACATGAATTCGGGTGAGTGTGGTTTATATTAAGAAGATTGGTTGACCTTTTAATACTAATATTTTTAATAAAAGATATATATCTTATTTTCTAATATTTTAATAAATATAAAATATATTTTAAGTAATGTTACTATATTTAATTACTTATGTTTTTAATGAAAAAAGTTGTTTATTATATTTTATTTAAATAAAATAATTAATGTTTTATACCAAGTTTGATGTTAAAATTAAATAAATTAAATGTGAAGTTTATCTTAAATTTAATGATACAAATATGTTAGGTGAGATGTAGATGTTGATTATTGAAGTGTTTAGGAGATCTCAAATTTGATTCTACAACTATTCTCAATGAAATGATTTCTTATTGTTCCATGAATTAGAAATTTGGTTCAAATAAGGGAAAATAAAAAGGTAGTGGTGGATCAAAAATTACTAAGAGAATATTCTTTCATAAAACAAATTATAATGACAAATATTTCTACACATAAGATCTAGTTCTTTTTCACATAAGAATATTTATAACTAAATGAAAGACAAAAAATTATAAAAGATTTCATAGAATTGGTAATTGTTAAGCGTAGTAATTGAATGGTGATTTAGTACTTAAACATTTGAATGATAAGTTTTTATTAATGTACGAAATTAGATATTTATATTTTAACAATTTTATACTTTTTATTAGAAAAGATTGTGTACAAATATAAATCCTAATACATTTTATTTTTAATTTTGTTTTACTATATACAACTTTCTTTTGTTTGGTACTATAATTGACTTTTTTATATTCAATGGTTTGGTCTCAATCTTAGTAAGTTTAACTTTTCTCAAGTTTATAAAAAAGTGTATCATATTTTAATTAATATTGTTATTTAATAATTTATAATATCAAAAAATTAGGTATGTAGGATATGATTCCTTTATGTCATCTACGAATATTGAAAGTAATAATTAATTAAAAAATTCACAAACTTAGTAATTGGTAGGTGTAAATAGTTAAAAGGTGATTTAATACGTTAACATTTGAATTGACTTGACTTATTAATGCAGGGAATGCCATATTTTTATTTATAATTATAGGTTTAAGAATTTTAAATTGTTATGATAAGAAAAGATTTAAGTGTAATATATTGGAATACATAGTTTATTTTTAGTTCATGTTTTCGTTGTATGTAACTTTTTTTAATTTTTGGTAGTATGATTGTCTTTTCTCTATTGGATGTTTTTTGTTTATATATGAGTAAAACTTTTATTTTTATTAATTTTTTATATATATATTTATGATTTCATGTATTGTAGCATGTAAGATTTGATTCCTTAATGTCACATATAAATATGTTTAGCTTTCTCAAATTTGTGCAAAGCTTATTATATTTTATAAAATTTGTTATTTGCAATTATGAGTTCAAACCATAATTACAAATAACAAATTTTATATAAAAAAAGCTTTGCAATTTTTTTTTGAATTGATTATATATTATCAAAGAAAAATTAGGTTGCATAGTACATATTGCACTCAAAAAGAGCATAACAAGTTTAGGAGGTCCCATAGGCCAACATAGATATGAAAAAATGTTACATATATGAATAATTTTTAGTGCTCAAAGCCATAACAACCTAGATATTACAACTTTCACCATATACATCCATATCATAAAACCCAATGGGTAGATTGATCTTTAAGATGTTGTCATTGTTTCTAACCACCTCTAGCTTGCAATTACCCTTAGTAATTATCTAATTTTCATTGAGACCCATGTCTTCAAAGAGCATATCATATTTATAGTTTTTATAACTTTCCTAAAATTCCAAGTAGTTCTTCATTCCATCCCTAGCATAGGGCCAATATTTGGTTGTCTTTACCTCAGATCTCAAGAGATTCACTTGTCTTGTGTCCAAAATATTCCATAAATTCTCTTTAGTCACCTCCAATGTTAGAGTAAATTGTAGGGAAATAGAAAAAGGTACCCTCATTTCTTGCTTTTTTAGAAAAAAAGAAGAATATTAGTAGTTAAATCAATAAAAAAATATTAAATATCTACTCACACCTTTAACATAACCAAATAAAAATTCTTGCCATGAAAAGTTATTCTTGCTATCCTACCAATCCAAATCAACAAAAAATAAAAGCCAAATTTCTTTAGCAAAGAAATGGTCAAAGAAAATATGGTTCACAGTTTCAAGAATTTCACAAATAGAGTGTAGGTTATTAATAGGTTGGACATGCCTTAGATTGATATGTATCTTTTTTAATAAGAGTATCCATTTAAAATAGGCTTTCTTTGGCTCAATCACATTGGACCAAGAGTGTTTAAGAATCTTAAATCATTTCCCATTACTAAAGTTCAAATACCAAAAATTGTTAAGGTGTAGGTGATAACCTATAAAGACTTTAAGAGAGAGTTGTAGATCTTTTGGAGTTCACCTTATAGAGTGTGGTTCTATCACACCACTTCAATTTGTCATAAATTTTAAGGTTCAAAACTTATTTGGGAAAGAAATTGAATGTTCTCATAGGATTTTCTTCAGATTGTATTTCTTTTGAGAAGTGGTAAAACATTCTCAGTACTAAGAGAAGCCCAAGACTTGGTCTATTTATTATTCATTATGTTAACAAATTCTTTGATCCCTTTACTATCCTAGCTATTGGAAAAGAAATCTTGTTAGAGATCCATGGGATTCTTCTTCCATTGAAGATTCCACCACACTAACATGAAGCTACAATTTTTTTTCTCTTCCTTATTATGGGCCTACTTTCCTTTGATCTTAACTTATTTAGGGACTACCATTTGAATGTCATTCCCCACTAAATTTTTTTAGGTATCTTTACCAATTAGACATTTAACTATTCATTTAGCAACAAGCAAAATTATTTGCAATCTCAAGTATTTCAGTCCAAGGCCACCATTGTCTTTATCTAAACAACACCAATCATACTTGATAGTATATTTTTGTCTCTTTCATTTCCCATCAAACCAAATGAACAAGTCCTAATTCTCTTTTTAATTTCATTCACTTGATAGTCCATATTGTTATCTTGAGCAAATAAAATATTTTTATAGAAATATTGAAACTCATTTATAACCCAAGAAAGATAATTTATGTTGATTATCCACCCAAATTGATCCAATGCTTCCCTACCCTTTTTCTCCTTTATATAATTAAAGAAGAAATTAGAACCTTTATCTCCATTTTTGAGCCAATTTATTTTAGCCCTAACTTTTAAATCTTCTTAATTTACAATTTTCTCAAATTATGCTTGAATCTCACGAACTCCTCATTCAAGGACTCATGCAATTGAGTTTCAATAAAGAGAAAATATTATTGAAGAAATTCTTAGATCTCCTTCCATCAAAGGCTCTTTTTTCCCCACAACTTGGAATAGGGACCTTGAGTTGCTAACATTGGTACCATGTTTGTCAAAAGTAGAATTTTTTTTTAGCAAGATCTTATCAATTTAAATTTTTAGCAAATATTAACTTCTTATATCAAAAATAATTTAAATATTGTAACACATGCATGAGATCGCCCATTGGTTATGAATAATTTAGAGATATTATGTATTGATAATGGTGGATCGAAAGGTTTAACAAATATTTGTCATTTAGAAAATCCTATGAAATCTAGGTTGAGTAAGTGACTAGATAGGGACTCTTTTGCATTGAAAGACTTGTGTAATGTTATATAAGAAAATTAGGGGAAAACAAGGAACTAAATAATGATCTCTGTATAATGAGAAAAGAAGAATCTATCTAGAATTTATTAGTATGAGATATAGACGAAATATTAAAAATTGATATAAATACACAACTAAACAAAAAAATCCCCATATTTACTTTAAATGTTTGATAGATGTTATTCATTGCATGTTTTTTCAATTTTACATATTTTTGGTGGAGTTATAATTATTGGAAGGAGAATATAATTGCAAACTATATATTTTAAGAATACATATCTTTTAGTATTTAAAAATACAAATAGTTTCCTCGGTGATATCCTTTTTACTTTGACATGCATCATCATAAAAGTTCACATGCACATCAAAGTCAAAGACAAATTTAGTGATATATATCCATGCCCTTTTCCATTACTATTTTTGGCACACTTTGACTAGATTGTCCTATGTGCAATAACAAGTCTACAAGTGGCATATTCCTGTGTGAATTCATCTCATGATATTATTGGAGGATCAAGATTCCTACACCCATTCTACCACTAGAGACCTAGTGCCTTTACCTTGACCTTTGCATGATCATGCTCTTGGATGACACATTGGGATAGGCATATGTACTTCCGTGGGTGTTTTTTAACCATTAAGAGCCAAATCACCATTTTTTGTTTTTCAATGTCAAGGGTGACCTTAGTTTGTTGATGTTATCTCTAGAATCCATCTAATTTCATGCTCTCACTCAAGATGTTTTACTTGATTATCAAATGACACATTTATTACAATTACTACTTTAAATCACTCATATGCTTACATGCTTATCTTTATATTACATTTAATTTTCTTGTCCTATTTTTTTCTCATTTAATTCCTTGGGTCCAAAAAATGCAACCAATTGATTGGGGAATATTTTATCCCTAACACTCTTATGCTAAGATTGCAATCAATTTTTAGATACCTACATAGAGACTCATCACCATGTTAAGACAAAGAATTACTATGTACCACAACATGAAAGTGCGTAATATGCCATTTCATCCCATGGTTAGTGTATTAGGTGAATCATTACCACTTTCTATACAAGCATAATTCTTAACCCTATTTCCTCACCTTCTCCTTCTTATGATTGTTGATAGTAAAACTTAGCTTGCAGTTATTTTTATTTTTACTTGTATGATAGAAGGGAGAGTCAAGGCATATTTGTTTTTCTCTATTACATTAGATTTATTCATCATCAAGCTTATAACTAAACATCCTATCTATTTTATAATTAATTTTTTAACTAACATTCAATTATAAATTATATATTTTTACAACTATCTTTTATTAATCTAAATTAATTATTGCTTATATATAAAGATTTATTTGATTATCTTAAATTATACTTGGTTTATGTTTATTTTCCTTTATCTATAATTATCATTATTTTTATCCTTTCAGTCTCACCTCAAATTCTTCATATTTGAAATTTAGATCATTATTAACTAAACAACTCTTTTATAAAATTTACTTATTTTTAAATAAAACAAAATAAACAACATTTTTTTTCATTAAAATTAAAGATTAAATATAATAACATTATTAAATATATATTTTATAATCATTAAAATACTAAATATAAATAATATTCATTAAAAAACGTTTTATAATCATTAAAATAATAATAAATATTTATATTTATTAGAAAACATTAAAACTATAAATATAACTATTTAATTGTAATTTAAAGATGTAAATCTTCTAATGAAAATATTATTATTTATCATATGCGAATATAATGAATGGAAAGAACATTTATATTCTCTACCGCTTATATGAATACTCACTCTTCTAAATATAAAAGTTACTTACCCCAATCTCTGTCGTGGAATCCATGTGGGACTAAAACGGTCTAATGACGAAACAAATCTGTGATGCCAAGCCGCATTGAAACACAGCGAATGGCTTAAAAACAATGCCTATACATTTCCTGTTTGATTCCCGTCAGTGCATCCTTCTGCCGATTTGAACGAGTGTCTGTTGTTTTGGCTGCTTAAAACAAATGTGAACGGTGGAAATGGCAAATGCAAACAGCACGGGAAGAAGAACAGGAACGGGAAATGTAAATTGCATACGGCGGAAACAGAAATTTCAAAAAGTTAAAAGGTTAAGAAAGGCTATGGAAACAGAAAGGTTGGGTTAAAAGGACCCCACATGGGTCCGGCCACCTAAGCATTCAAAAGCTTAGAGTGTGCCGGTTAAGCCGCCCCGATTTCCGTTACACAAATGGTGTCATGCAATGGAAATACGAATCCCAAACAAACAAAATTGACTCTTTTCCCGCAAATACCATAAAAATTACTTATCAATCCAACAATAATAAAATGGCAAGCTACAGTGAGAGAATAGGGCAGTGATTATCATTCCTAAAGAAAAATGCTCAGAGACTATCTATTGTAAGTTTTGTTATCACACAACTAAGTTGGAAGACTTACCTCAAGGTCCGTCGTGCTCTCCCTGATGGACCAGATTATAGAGCTCCACAAACTAAAGAGGGTTAGGAAAATTTTCTGTGTCTGCAATAGCATATTTCCCCTCTATTGGCCCGAGTCTCAATATTCTGCACGAAGTATGGTGCTGCCAGCATGCCAATCAGAATAATGGCAAGAGTTCTAGGGAGAAATCTTAGGAAGGTTGCTCCTCTCAAATGATTGTCCTCCATATCAACGTGAGAGATGAATCTTAGCTAGGCGTCGGCTAGAACAGTTCAAAATGTGCTATGACAACAAAATAAACACAAAATCGTCTAGATTGAAAGCTAGAGGGATTGAACGGAGCCAACAACTCTGTGGTGAAAGTATGCGAAAGCATGCTCCTGGGACATGATCCAGAATGCTATTCATATCATAAATTGAAAAGATGCCATCATGACAAGCTCCCTTTTCAGTTACAGGAATCTTCATAAAGGAGCGCATTTACTCTTGCAGAGTGGTTACAAGAACTATTACCTGCAAAATCTATAATTAGATCTTTTATGAAACTCTCATAATGATGCATTCAAATTTATTATACTATTATTTATTATTTCCATTAATTTTATTTTATTTTATTATTTCTCTATTAAATCCTCAATTTCAATTTATTTTATTCAAATTAAGACATTATTAATATTGATTTAATCAATACCTCTATTTCATAAAAGCTTTTATTTTGAATTATAACGGTGTCTTTTAAATTTCAATGACTTTATTTTAACACATTAATCAAGTCACAAATCCACAAATTTTAAATCAAGTAACCATCTACCAAACAAACTTATTCAAAACTCCAGAAAAGACAAATATGGAGGGGCACTACAAAGCATAACACGATTTAATGCCGACTTTTACCTGAAAGCATTTTGTATGGTAAACCAGTCGCTTCCTACGATTTTAGAACATGGGAAAGGATGGAAGTAAAGCGAGTGTTTCCTATAGTCATGTCAGTATGTAGCCGCAAGACAATGTGTTGATCTCAGGGAAATTGAATGGCGAAATGATTAGACAATGGTGTGGTGAGAGAATTAACTGTAGCAATGTGAATATGAGGCAATGAGAATGTCATCAGGATAGCGATAACATTTATGATGAAGGATGCCCATAGTATGTGTGTTTCGGGTTGCAATAATTCAAATGGATGCATATGGGGTTGTTAAGGCCATGGTGGCAAAATCACCAGGGGAATTTTGGATATGTGGACATACAAATATTCCCCTCTACTCTAATCCTGGGGATTGACAGAGTGAATAATTGAAGCAATTGGATGACTATCGTGGGGAATTTGAAGAAGGATGTCATAAGATTGTATGTTGATTATTTAGTTATACTTCATGGGCCTAATTAAATATGTTGTCTTATGCAAGAATACAATTATAAAAGGAGCTTGCTATAGGAGGAGATTGCACAAGATGGATCCACCCATGAGTTTGCTACCACATGGCCATCTATGAGAATATATCAAGGCTGACCATGATTGCCAACTAAAGAATGTTCACACAAACAAAGCCTGCCAGGTGGACTGTCAGGCAAGTGGCTGAATGATGGAGGGGGGACAGTACCAAGAGCATAAATGGCTGTTCGCCCAAAACCAGAGGCAGGGGAAGAGGTTGTTTTGTTTTTCGTCTAATGATCATGATCTATATGGGGCTACCCTACAAGATCAAGAGATAGTTAATCCATCCCGCAATGGTGCAAATCTATAAATGGGGCCCATTCAATCTAATGAAGAATGCTACGAATCCATCAAGCAAAGACAACCTTCAAGCAATTTATGCTACAGTGAAAAGGGCAATCAACTAAATGACAAAAGTTCTACAGTGACAGGACACTAGATGACAAAATAAGAATGGGGACAAAACTATATTTTATATTGCTAGATAATGGGGGGTAGGTGAAACCCTAACTTGTAACAAATCTGAGCCACTCAATGTAATTCAATCCTAGCCATTCATTTGGGCTTTGGAAAATAATAAATAGGGGTCTCCCCCTCATTTGTGGATGGTTGGAGAGCTAGTGTAAAGACATTTTGCAGCAATAGAGACCAACATTGCATGGGTGTTTCTTTTGAGTTTTCTCATTATGTGTGCATGGTTCTACTTCTCTATTAGTTTAGTTGTTAGTTTCTTGAGTGGAAGTGATAATGGTGTTTGTTGTTATAGTATTTGATGAATTTTCAGCTCATTCTTTTTGTGGTTTGTTGATGATGAATCACTTTGTAAAGCTAGTCTAAGCTTCGTTACTTCATTGCTACAACTTAAGTTCAATTACATGTTCATGATGTGTGTATATAATCTAAAAATCTGTAGTCCTCAGGAGATTGCACTAGTTTTGTGTAACTGTAGGTTTCTCTTGGCCAAGCAAAACCTAGTTTAGGGAGTTTGTCTACTGTATTAGCCTCCATGACCACTATTCATTCATAGTTTTAGGTCTAGGAACTTCTCCCTTCCCCTACCCTTTTTTTTTTATAAAAAAAATAGTGACTTTGAACAAGGTTCATTGCACATTGTAAAGCCAAATCTAAAGCTGAAATAGGAGTTCTAGACTACCATTTTGAACTTGTAGCGATTGCACATTAATTTCACACCTTAAGAACTCCATTTACAGACCCAACTTCCCACACTTTGTAACTCATCCATAAGTCTGCCTTGTGATTACTAGCAAATCACATGAAACAAATGAGATATTCCAAGCACTATCAAGACCTAACACCCAAGAGACCTTGGGGTAGTTTTCTACAACTTGTTTGTAGGAGATTTCCTTTCAAGAGAGGTAGTGTGCTTGTGCATTACTTGTGTTGAGAAGGGGAAAAACCACCCATCAACAAAACTGGTGCTAGAAGGAGGACTAAATCAAGACATCGTCAAACAAAGACATTGCTCCATTCATTCCATGCTCTTCTCCTCCTAGCACCCATCAACATAACTAGCGCTAGAAAGAGGCCTGGCATGTTGAGGCTACAAAGCTGAAGGTTGGAAGTTGAAATAAAGTTTTAGTGAAAATATGAGATAGGAAGATCTCATTATATGCCAAAACTTAAAATCAAATTTTTTTGAAGGTAAACAAGACCTGAGTTGAAATGTAGGAGCATTTAAAAATCAACATCACTCAGCTACATGCAGATTTGAATAGAAGACTGAGGAAGCCATTGTAGCAATTTGTATTGGTGGATAGATGCCAAATCCATGGCACACACTGACATAACGAGTTGGGATGTCTAACATTCTTGAGCAGGATTGGAAGAGTCTTGCAAGGAGAAATTTCCTTTTGGGAAATCTATCAACCCTTGGCTCTTGTAGACCTAGAAGAGGAAATGGTTAACATGGAAGCCAAGGAATTCAAGGAACTGGTCCAAGAATGTTTGGGAAATGAAGATGGACCAAGATTAAAGGAGGTATTGATGTCAAGTTGGTGTAGATTTCACAATGAATCTCACTCAGAATTAACTTGTTCTTCATGTGCAAACATCATCACTCAAGTCAAGGGCCGCTTGAACAAGTTGGAGAAACCAACTGTCAATGAGGATGAGTCATCCCATGAGGAAAAAGAGCTGTCAATAGTTTGAGGACAACACATTGAAGATGAACCAGGAAATTAGACACAAGTTAGTGTTGAGACAATAGATATAGAGGGTGAAAACCAAGAGGAAGAAGTTGATTTCACTGGGACAACGAAGTGCCTTGGTGCAAATTTGATTGAAACTAACTTAGAAGGCCTTCCCTCCACCAATAAAAAGTAGTTCTCCACTCTAGAAGAGAATCCTTTGGAAGTTGACGATGAATCAACAAGGTCTGCAACAGCCAATGCTAGGGAAACCAACACAAATGTTGAAGAACAAAGAGAGGAAGAGGCTAAAAGTCTTGGGACAATAGAAAATGATGATGAAGGCATAAGTGAAATCAGGGTAGAAGACCTTTCCTTCATGAATGACAACAACCAAGCATCTGAAAATGAAGATTTGGAGGAGTGGGAACAATCATATGCCATGGTTGTCCACTATCAGACTTCCTTTCCAAGTGATGATGAGGACCCAATCATGGATAGATATAACAAGCTAGTGTCAAGACTAGCGAGGGATTGGTTTGAGTAGAGATGTCAAGTGGATTTGGAGGTATTGTTGCTACCAAATTGATGCAGACTCCATGACTCATCACACTCAGAGTTCACATGCGGACTATGCCAAGAAGCCATCGAGCAAGTCAAAGAACAAGTGAGGTAGCCAAGTACACCATCTCCTGCAGTTGCTTCAAGGATTGAACGTGAGGATCAAGAATCAGAGCCGAGTGACAACTTAGTTGAGAGAAACACTTATGAGGATGTTGGGGCAACAATGAAAGAGGAACAATGCATCCCCGAGCCTCCAAATGATAGAGCAGAACACATGGGAACACTATCCATTAGTCATCAAGAATTTATTCCTCTTGAAGAGCATTTGTGCACCATGGATGATGGGCTTTGTGGCATGTACATGGAGGGAAATCGTGTAGTAAATTTTAGTCCCCTTGATGAGGTGTCATCAATTGATGGCTTCTTTCCATTAGGAACTATACTACGGGGGTATGCCCATGCCAAGGAAGAGTGCATCTCAGAGGTTGGAAGCGATGAAGACATACGACCTGAACCTTCAAATGGCGAAGCACTAGAGCCTCCAGAATGGGAGAGGGGTTCCTTCTCTGTTTACAGTGATAGTGACCATGAAGAAATGATTGAACGTCATGATGAGATTCATGAACAACAAAGGGAAGAAGACAAAGGTTGGGGTGTTTTGATGACTGCTAACGAGCATGACACACCTGGTCAGTTGCAAGACCTACCTAGTGGTCCTTCCGTCGTGTCTATTGCTGATCCCCTTTCACGTTTAAAAAGCCGCAGTAAGATAGATTCATCCATGTCATTATCTTCTGACATTAAACGTCATAAAAATAAGGTCGACCACTAGGAGAGGAAATGGGATAGCATGCTGCCATTTGAGGACAACAACCAAGTGGATACCAAGTTTGTAGATGATCAACAAGATGAGGTGTACTTCCTTGGAGAACAACCAGTGGGGGTTGCGGATCCCACACAAGACTTGGAAGAGTTCTTTGCTACCCCGTTCTCCTAGCCTAATGCAGACCCAAGATCAAAAATGTTGTACAATCCTGTGTTAACACCCTACACTGTTGATGCAACAACTAATGATGCAGTGCTCACTCTTGACTATCAAACACTACCACCGTCACATGACGACATCCAGGTTCTATCCTTCCTTGCTCCTGTTAACTGTCATAGCTGCATTTACCATTTTGATTATGGGAATGCGGAAAGACAAATGTGTTTATGGATTAACCATGGGTTTAATGAGCCTCCTCAACTGTTGATTTTTCATGATAACAGGATAAAATTTGAATGTTGCAATTTGTTAATTTCATTTTTCTGAATATAAGGATGAACCTACATGGTATAGAACTGTAACGATCACCCATTTTCTTGTGCATGCATTATGAAGTCCAGTTGGCGTAAATGTTGGTCTGCCTTTCCTGAACGTAGTTCTTTGTAAATATCTTTATACATAGCTCATTTTGAGTGGTGTAGTTTTTCATGTACATATAGTCTCACTTTCTTGCTTTCATTTGAGTTGTTGGTTTTCTTTAGGGTTAGGTTGATTTAGGGTGGTTTCCTTTATGTTTGTTTTCATTTTCCTACTTTGATTAGTGTAGATGTTTGCTTCCCGCTTGCTTCCATTTTGCTGCTGCTTTTCCTAGGGTCCCTCTGCTTCTAGCTGGGCAGATTTGTGCTCACATAAACCATTTTAGGTACTTGGGGCCGTTCTATGTATTTCTCTGTCAAACTCTAATCAAGTTTTTAGAGTGGATGGTGAGGATCTTCTGTTAGTTTCAAGTGATCTGGGTGTTTGATTCGAAGAGGATAAGCTGTTGGTTGGTCTCATTCTTGATGGATTATGAAATCTTACAACTCTTACACATTTTAAGAACTGAGGTCGTTGTAGGTCCTTTTGCAAAGTCTAGTTCAGTGAAAAATCTGCACCGCTTCAAAGACCATTGTGATTCTCAACCCTAAGTGTGAGCTTCATCGGCCATGGAGTTGAAAAGAAAAGAAAGAGAAGAGAACATTGAAAATAAAAAGAAAAGAAAGAAAGGAAAATATTGAAAATCAAAAGGAAGAAATTCAACATTTTAGGGGGATCCAAGCAACTCTACTGGGGCTATGGACACCCGACCGACAGTAGAGAAATATTCAGGAGAATCACAATGACAACCTCGTTGGGGCTATGAATGCCTGACTGGTAGTGAGGCAATGTCCTAGATGCTTTTGGAGTTAGAATAAATTACGTAGCTGAACTTGACGGAGCTTAGGTTCCTATAGCCATTGAAGGATGGGGAATTAATGCAATTGCACACACTCTGATTTTCAAAGATAACGCAGGTTGGGATGGTTTGATCCTTTGGTTGAGCTTGGTTTGTTTGTTCTAGTGTGAGGATCAAAACTAGAGATTTTGGGCTCGTGATTCTAGTTTTTCATCGAAATGCTCTAGAGAATTTCCCCAACGAGTTGCCATTTGTTGTGCATGTTTTGCACACATGCCCTGTCGAAGGTAGGGACCCCCTCCTTTTGCTTAGGTCAGGTTGTTTTGACCTCGTCTCATTTTGCATGCCTCTATTTCCATGTCTAAATCAGCCATGAGCCTTAAAAAAATCAATTTCATATTGGAGAAGTTCATCTACCTAAGTTTCACTAAGTCATTTGCTCACGCAGGTTGGACCCTGCGAGTTTCCCTTTGCTTTTGGCTTGGTGTTTGTGGGTCTTCCCTTGCCATTTTCCATTCTGCCTCACTACTTTCTTGCAGCTGAGCCCCCACGTCCGCCTGACATGCGGGCCCTACACCCATGTTTTCCACTGCGTCCCTCATGCTCCACGAACCCCCTCTTGTGGGTCGCCCTAGGCGAGACTCCATTCTTATTTCACCATTATCGTGGTAGTTGACCTTTGATGTCCGCTTGCATGGTGGGCTCTGTAGTTGGTCCTTCCATCTTCGCCATTGCAACAAAACTAACCAACCCTGTTACTTCAAAATGACTAAGTCCAAATGTTTGCAGGTCTTTGCGCGCAGTTTTCCCCCCCTCGTCCGACCTTTGTCACCTAACGACTATGCTCTATTAAGTCCATGCTCATCGGCGGGTCCACCCTTGTGGGCCACTATTTGCGAGAGGTCGTCGCCCCAACACTATTTACAATGGAAAACCTTCGTTGCCTCCCCTCCATGCGGGTCTGTGACCCACCAGCACCGTTTCCTTATTGCGGGCCTCAACTAGTCTTTTTCTGTTTCTTCGACATCCATCATGTGTCACCTTCCTGCACCTTATGGCCTACAAAGCATGTGAGGGTTGCACTCGTTTGGCTTGCAATTAAAACGAAGGTTGGCAGGGGTAGTTGTGAACGATGCCATCTACTTGTCCCGTAGCATCTGTAATATCTCCATATTGGGCTCATTAAACATGCTATTTAGATTGTTAGTTGAAATATATATTAAGCTGGCCACCCTATGAACTCATGGACATGAAATTATTTGCACTTAAACAAAGGTGATGAGGTGACATTATGAAGAGTTAAAGGATAGTGAAAGGATGTTTATATCATACTCTCGAATTAGCAGGAATTAGGCGATGGTCGTCTACCTCACTTCCATGGCATTTCCCTCCCATGACTCCCATCATTTCTTCAGCTCTTTGGCTTAAATAAGAAGAAGCTCCATATGAGTGCGGGGAGCAAGCATCTTACCACAAGGGAAAAAAGCAGAATGAACTCAGCTATAAAAGAGGAACGTTGGCATTGCGGGACTCATTGTGTGGAGGGCCATTGATGTTTCGCTATGGTCTCTATGGAATTTTAAACCCAGTGCCCTGCGTCCTTTGATCCACAGTCCTTGGTGAAAGTTATAGGTGTGGGACTCGCCATGCGGGATTCAACTTACCTCTGGTTGTTTGTGTTACAGATTCCTCCCATGGTGCTCCCACAACCTTCACCCATGCATCCTCCACAGTCTGCCCATCCACATATCATTCAGAATGAACATTTGTATTGCGGGTATTGCATGCTAAGAGGCTACTCATCCATGGTTCATTTCTCTAACATCCCTTGTAAGCGAAGGACCCACATATTTTCTAGTATCATTGAATTAGGTTTTTATTGATAACTAGCGTCGAGCAGACACACTTGCAAATCCAAAAGTGTAAGGTATTCTCCTATCATGAATAAGAAAGAAGTTTGGCAGAGGATGAATCGAAGATGATCAACTTTCGATTGGTGGATCAACGATAAGGCTGAACTAATAAGAAATTGTGTAACCTAAGGTGTGGGGGCAATGAGAGGTTTGTATCGGGCAATTTCGGTGACTGTGGGACTGTTTGATGGTAAGGAAAATGACATTTTTATGGATGGTATTCTGGCTTAGGAAGTTGGGTCCATTGATTCGTGACATCTGAAGCATGCTACAGTGATCAAACAAATAATAATTTGGATGAGGGCGATATATGGGAGAACTAGAACATTATCGTTAATCTCGTGGAATGATATCAAGTGAAGAATGATCAATGGAGTATACCAGGTAGAGGTCCAAGGGATGAATGTTGAAAGTACAAGCCCCACATCCTTCAAGGATATTGGCCTTTTCCGTTTTCCTTGTGGCCAGACCATGGCATCCTCCCACGTCTCTTTACCCACAACCATTGCAACATACATGCTCCATGCGGGGTCCATGACTCAGGTGGTCATCTATCCAATGTCACTCCAATATGGCACTCCAAAGTCGGCAGCTCACACCCTCCTTTAGGCTACCTCCCGCTCCCCTTTTCCCACATGACCTGTCGGTCATACGCCTCCACCAAACACCTGCATACTATTGCTATGGGTGACATGATTTAATTGTCATTTTAAGATCAAACTATGCTATGAAAATGATATTGCATGTGGTCTACTTTACTGCACCATCCTAGTGTGTTTTCACAAAGTGTTTCACATAAATAAAATGTGCATAGGATATTAGGTAGCATCTATCAAACAAGTAGGAGTGTGCAAACCAAGCAAAGAGAAGAGAAAATGGGAGCACTTCAATAAAAATGATGCTTGTCACCCAAGTTCACAACTCACCAAAAAAATTGACTAATGTCTCAGTAAATGTTTGGCTCATAGTTTTCATCTTGCGAGGTATGCTTTGGCAGGAGCCGTGGATTTCAAAGCCATTCTCAAATAGTGAAATGATGGCCGCCATCCGCACCTCCATTCTTGACAATAATATCTTATGCATAACCTAACGGTTACAATGCCATTTTAGTAACTTGTCCCCAAGCTGCCTGCTTCATGCGTCACCCTCGTTGTGCGTAACCTTGTCCTACCCGAATACATTTGTGCCCATAAGCATGATGCTTATCATAAATGATTAGAAAAAAATAGATGTTGCATCCACTAGATGCTCTTTAAAGTGGCCTCTTGTACTGTGGGTTCCGCCACCTTCTGAGCTGTCCGTTTGCATCTAGAGCACAACAACCTTTGTGCAATGACCACCCGCATCCCTTGCCTGACGGAGATTGTGCACGTGGGTTCTGCCTTCCTGTTCATTGTCGCCTCTGCCTTTTTGAAGGATGACTCTTCCATTTCAAATGACGTCTCCATAGCCTCCTCCTATGGTGGCCAACTAGTGCATTCTTCTCACATGAGTAATTTTGGCTATAAACGAGGGTGGTGGGACATGAATGGGCTACGAGAGAGATTTAAATCATCAACTAAAGAGAGGAATAAAGCAGGCGGGAAGATTATAGTGGGAAATGCCACTGTTCATGTTCAAAGAAATTCGTTGTGGGTGCCTTGGCCATCTCTCTTGGGCTCACTCATCTTGATCCTTCACGTGTACTTATCCAAAAAGCATAGGTGCGTCTTTAGTTTGACCAGTTAGATCCTTTAGGCTTTATTAATGACTCTTGCATTGGTGGTGATAAATTGAAATCTCGTAGGATCGATCAACTAGCATACGATTCTGTTAAGAAGCACACCATGATTTAATGTTGACTTTTACCCGAAAGAATTTCGTATGGTAAACTAGTCACTTCCTACGACTTCAAAACACCAGAAAGGATGGAAGTAAAGCGGGTGTTGCCTAAAGTCATGTTGGTATGTAGCCATGGAACAATGTGTTGATATTGGCAAAATTGAATGGCGAAATGATTAGACGATGGTGTGGCGAGGGAATTAACTCTAGCAATATGAATATGAGGCAATGAGAATGTCATCAGGATAGTGATAACATTTATGATCAAGGATGCCCATAGTATTTGTGTTTTGGGCTGCAATAATTCAAATGAATGCATATGGGGTTGTTTGAGCCATGGTGGAAAAATCACTAGGGGAATTCTAGATATGTGGACATACACATATTCCCCTCTACTCTAATCCTGGAGATTGATGAAGTGAATAATTGAAGCAATTGGATGACTATTGCAGGGAATTCAAAGAAGGATGTCATATCATTATATGCTAATTATTTAGTTATACTTCATGGGCCTAATTAAATCTATTGTCTTTTGTAGGAATACGATTATAAAAGGATTTTGCTACAAGAGGAGATTGTGCAAGATGGATCCGCCCATGAGTTTGCTGCCACATGGCCATCTATGAGAATATATCGAGGTTGACCAAGATTTCCAACTAAAGAATGTTCACACAAACAAATCCTATCAGGTGGACTGTCAGGCAAGTGGCTGAATGATGGAGGAGTGATAGTACCAAGAGCATAGATGGATGTTCTCCCAAAACCAGAGGTAGGGGAAGAGGTTGTTTTGCTTTTTGTCAAATGATCATGATCCATCCGGGGCTACCCTACAAGATCAGAAGACAAATAATCCATCTCACAATGGTGTAAATCTGTAAACGGGGCCCATTCAATCTAATGAAGAACGCTGCGAATACATCAAGTGAAGGGAAACCTTCAAGCAATTTCTGCTACAATGAAAAGGGAAATCAACTAAATGACAAAAGTACTACAATGATGGGACACTAGATGAAAAAATAAGAATGGGCACAAAACTGTATTTTATATTGCTAGATAATGGGGCATAGGTGAAACCCTAACTTGTAACAAATTTGAGCCACACAATGTAATTCAATCCTAGCCATTCATTTGGGCTTTGGAAAACTATAAATAGGGGTCTCCCCCTCATTTGTGGATGGTTGGAGAGTTGGTGTAAAGGAATTCTGCAGCAATAGAGACCAACATTGCATGGGTGTTTCTTTTGAGTTTGCTCATTATGTGTGGATGGTTCTACTTCCCTATTAGTTTAGTTGTTAGTTCTTGAGTGGAAGTGATAATGGTGTTTGCTATTACAGTATTTGATGAATTTTAGACTCATGCTTTTTGTGGTTTGTTGATGATGAATCACTTTGTAAAGCTAGTTTGAGCTTCCTTATTTCATTGCTACAACTTAAGTTCAATTGCAAGTTCATGATTTTTAAATGGATTCTTTTTGTTTCATTTCAATTTAGGGTTTTAAATGGATTTTTTTTTCATTTCAATTTAGGGTTTCCAAATGCAATTTTTTTTTTTATTGAACAAATTAGGGTTTCAATACGTAATTTTTTTTCTTTGGTTACGATTTAAGGTTGATTCTTTCATTTCTTTTCAATATTTGAGGGTTTCATTTCATGTTTTCTTTTGATTTCTACAAATCAAAATTTCTTCAATTATAGACAAATACAAATGCCAAAAAATCCATAAAAAAAGAAAAAATACATACTAAATCTAGCTTTATATTAAAAAATTCAAAAAAAAAAATGCAAAAAAAAGGGGTTGAGACATACTTGGAGGTTGTTGCTTTTCTTCGATTGGGGTCACGCACGCTATTGTTGTTGAAAATGACTGTGTTTCATTTATTTTCAAAAATAAATACCACTATAAAATGGGATCCTAAAAAATAGGATCCTAATTTTTACAAATTGGGATCCCATTTTGTAAAAAGCGGGATCCTGTTTCCAAAAGGCTGGCTTGGGACCCATTACTAAATGGGATCCTGTTTATTAAAAAATGAGATCTCATTTTATTGAAGCTGATTTCGGATTTTTTCCACCTTTCGTGGACTCATCTTTGTGCTTTCACCCTATAGGGAGATTTTTTAAGTCACATAAGGTGATTTATATTGAAATTGGTATCTAATTGTACTCCTCAGGATTGTTGTAAAGGCTATTTGTTTTCAGATTTGAAATAAATTCCTAATTTTTTATTTTGTGAAAATTGTATTTATTGGTTACTATATTTTGGTTATTTGGTAAGACCCCCACATCTATATTTTATCAAAAAATGATTGGCGAGATCTACCAAACTAAGAGTTTGGTAAATAAAATTTATTTGAAGAGGAAACTTTATTCCTTGAAAATATGAGATGTGGACTTTATTGTAAAGAATTTAGATTCAATTAATTTTTTTATGAGTTATTTAGGATCCATTGATGTTAAAATTGAAGAAGAGGATAGGTGTATTTTGTTACTTTTCTCTTTCCTTGAATCTGTTGGAAATATGAAGAAAACACCCACTTGAAGCTGTAGTCTTCAATGGATCAATGATGGCAAGGGATACTCTCCCTTTCAAATATAATCACAAACACACATACAACTCTATGCAAGAAGGCAAAAAATTAACTTAAACACATAGAAATGGAAGAGAAATCTGCAACATATAGTAAGTTCAAATCTAAAAATGAATTACATAATCATGGAGCTCATATGCTCATATGCTCACATACAACACATGGGCTTCACACACACAAAAATATGCAACTCGACATTCCAACATCATTTCAACAACATCTAGATATGCAACCACCAACTCTCCAAAACCCCCCTTCACCAAATTGTAAGCATCAATATATAAAAATTGCGTGAGAAGAAACCACTATTGGTTTCTCAAAACAACCTCCACTAAACCACCAGGAAAACTTGTCACTTTCTACTTATCAATGCTCTATCATTTGTTAGAATTTTCTAAAATAGTTTCTAGGTTTGGTGTGCCTCGTTTCCATCTTTCTAGATCATTTTGAAATTATTGATTTTTTTATTGTATGAGAAATTTATGACCGTTTTACTGAGATTGGGTCTCATAATTACAACCTAGACAATCTTTTCTCTTTCCCCAAAAATAATAATATGCCAGTCAAACCTCCAGACTACTCATTACTCCTTCCTAGCATGGATTTCTTCTTCTTATCATGTGTATTCAATGTGAAATTCAAATTTTTCTTCCTGCCTTACACCCACTCTCTCCATTCCATCAGTACCCATCATTCTAGTCCTCCAACAAGATGCATATTCAATTTTTTTTGAACGAAGTTGCAATTTACAATAAATGTCCACTCATAGGTTTGGACATGGAAATTTTCCTTTTTAGAAAATTAACATTTCTCAAATATTGTAAAACAATAAAAAAAAGTGAATCAATTAATTGATTGATTTTCCCACAATCCATCATCAAATTCTACTACACTAGAAGAGTTGAAAATTTCAACAATTTACACCTGCAATCAAAAATCAAAATAAAACACAAGCATAAAACTTTAAAATATTTTTGGTTGTGCATAATTTTTTCATACCCCTAGATGCTCCTGCATCAATCACCAAGAAGAAAAAAATCCACACGAACAAGAAATCAGTGCACTATGAGCAAGAAGAGAACTTGATAAAATGGTGATCTATGACGAATTCATCTAGAATGATTTACAAATGTACAAGAGCCTTCCTTATATAGGAAAGGATAGAGGTAGTTGGATAACCACCTTAGTTAAAATAATTTAATGCCTAATGCACAATTATAAATGCATGAGTGAAATATTAAATTCCTAGACAACTACATGCCTATTAATGAGATATGGTCCCATTAAATACTAGTTTCTAGAATGCCACCTAGGAAACTAATTCCTAAGTAAAATTATTAATGATGTGAATAGGTCCAACTAATAAATAGTTATGAAATAATCCCATTCACACTAACACCCCCCATAAGTGCAACTTGGGAGTGTAGTTATAATGCAAAGATGATGGGTCCCAACTACTAGGCCATGTTAGGTACCCATGTACAAATGGAAATGCAATCTCTTACAAATGGAGAAAAGGAGAAAACCTCATGGGACAAAAATCCTCCCCAAAAAAGAGATATAATGCAAAATATATGCTAATCATGTACAAGTGATGGAAGTGATGATGGAGGTCTCAACATCAATGCCCCCTAGAACTACATCCATCAAAATAATACAATACAAGGATTTCTCCATCGAATGAATAGATGCAAACTAGATTGCCCCCTTGAATGAAGTGTCCTCAAAGCCATTGAATGAAGTCTAAAGCTAAAACAATATCCAATGACAACAAACCACATGTCTCCTGTTAGGAAGAAACAAACCCAATGGTGAATGCTGAAGAATCTCCAACTCCATGATGAAGTGAGAGGGAAGAAACCTCATATATGATATCTCTGAAAAGGAATCAAGTTCCTTCAAGGATGTATCACCAAGATCAAGATCCCTAATCAAGGTCAAAACAATGGAATGTGGAGACTCAAGAAAATGAGCTCCAAATTAGAATCTACATAGAGGAGAGATATCCCCTCAAGAATATCCTCCAAACCTGTTGAAGTAGCCAAGTCAGCAATAACTGAAACAAAGCCATCCTATAATCCCAAGTTTGGAAAATTGAATATGTCCTACTGGACTAAATGAGATGATGATGGCGCCACATGAAGAAGATCCAAATCCAACCAACCACCACAACCATTAGGTGAATTATTGTCCCCCTAGAATCCACAGACCGAGGAATATAAGGATCATCATCAAGATGGAAGTGGAAGAAGGTATGTGGACTGATGATCAACTCAGCCTACAAAAATAAGCTCTCCTATCTCCATCTGATGAGTACTGAATAAAATGTGAACTCAATTGTATTTCCATCCTAAGAAATATGATAGAATGAGAGTAGATTATGGGTCATCTCAGGTATATATGCTACATCATGAATATTCTCTGAACCCAAATTAACATCACACATACCAGCTACATGAACAATGGCAACATTGGTAGTCAACATTCTATCAAACTCAGATGCTCTAACTGATCCTTGAATGATGTAATCATAAGAGCTAACAATGTGCCTTGATGCTCCTAAATCAATAATCCATCTAGGGTCACATCTTTCAACAAATGTAGTGATCAATGCTTGACCCTTACCTTTAAGATGTAGATCTTGTATCCTTTTTAGGTGGTGGCTCCTCAGGTGTGGTAGAAGAAGAAGGTGAACGAGATGAAGAAGAAATTGAAATTTTGTGATCCTTGCTGGAAGCTATTTCAACTAATGAATCTCCTTCTTGAAGCACGCTTGTTCACTATGCCCTCTCCCTTGGAAAAAGGTACATGTGGGCTTCTCCTTCTTATATTTTCCCTCTTTTGAAGAGGTGCTAGAAGTCTCACCGGATCCTGTCTTAGCTTTACTTTTCTTCCCTTTCCCCTTAGGTGGTGCAAAAAGCAATGCACGATACTTTGAAGTGGCATCATTTTTCCTAAGCTTTGATTGCTCCCCAGTCAACCTCTCACAATAAGTCTCAAATTATGGCATCACAAAATTATTTCCTAGTCCATCCATAGTAGAATAGAAATAAGTAGAAAAACAGGCAAGTGCACCTTTTAACTTTGACAAGATCAAGAATATGCACTCCCTACCAGTTTTATTCTTACCACATCCTATCAATTGAGTATGTAAAGACTTGAACTTTACCAAATAGTCCTCAATTGTAGGATATGCATCAATAGAAAGGGATACCAACTCAGTTTCTAATTGTAATTCTCTAGCATCATTGACTAAACTAAAGAGATCCTTATATTTGTCACATACCTGTTTAGGTGTAGTACAGTCCTCAATGTGAAAGAACAAAGAATCGAAAACACACAATGCAATCAAGCCCATTGCCTCATCACATTTTTTCTAATGAGAAAACTTCTCATATTCTTTGGTGAACTCTGGTTGTTCCTCTGCCAAGGTAGACCATAATCCCCTAGACCAAAGAAGTCTCTACATCTTCACCTTCCATGTGTGATAATTGTGAGGAGTAAGAAGCTCAAATCCTAATTTTTCCATGTATGAAAAAAGAAAATCTACCAAGAGGAAAATATATTTGATAAAACTACTATGAAACCTCCAATATATGATATTCAAGTGAAAATGAAGCCTCCAATGCAAACAAACCTTTCCCAAATTGTACTATGTCTAGGATATCAAGCAAATGCCACAAATTGCAAAAAATTAATAGAGAATACCTAGGGATGAATTTTAAAAAAGTGGATGGACTGAATGATAGAGCTCCGAATCACCTTCATAATGCCACCAAAATCTCCAAAATCCAACAAAATGATGAAAATATATGAGCTTGAGAGTTAGAATGGAAGAAATGAATTCTGATAGCTATAATTCATACCCACAAAAAAATCTAGCAAAATACTCTATACAACTACAAAGTAGATGAAATCAGCTTTCTGATGATATCTTGTTTGCAAAAATTTGATATCCTAGCAGAAAGTTATGCTCTGTAGAAAAAAACTACATTGTTGAGGGGTGCAAGCTAAATAGGTGCAAAAATAAAACACCTAGGGTAATAAAAATTTTGACCCCTAGGTGCCAATATGACCTTGAGGCTAATATTTTTGCAAAAAAAATCTTCTATAGGGCCAACGGCGATGGGGCTGTGGTCAAGTGGCAATGAGGCGGTGCCACTAGTAGCTCCTCCTCTCAAGTATAACTCACAGATTGCAATGTGACTACAACCTAGAGATAAGTGTTCGATAACAAGAATGTGGATGGCTAACGATGGACAAAGGTGGTAGAATAAAATGACATATGGTAGCCGTAAAGAGTTCAGTAGCGGTGAACTTCGGTGAGTGGCAAGCGGTCAACGTTAGGCATCGAGTAAAGTATGGGCACCGAAGTCAATACAACCTACCAAAAAATGAATACACCCACAAATACTCTGATAAGTAAATCTTACAACTTGGAAATTCAAAGCCTTTAATGCCTTCACAATATTGAATACTCTGCAAATATTCGAAACCTACGGATTTGGTAAAAAAGGTGAATGATATATGCTTGTTGATTTCAATGTTGTTGAATGGCAATTGAAATCAAATATATATGTGCCAATAAAAAATTCAAACCGACCAAGGGAATTTTTTTTACAATGAGGGGGAGATTTTTTTTCTCCAATACTTGCATGATTCGTACTTTGCCCATTGAAAAAACTGCAAAAAAACCTCCGATGGCATCTGGAAAATGAAGTCAAATCTCAATGAATGGGTAGGCGATCCTTAGGTTTTCGAACCTTTTGAACACAATGACGAAGTCAAATATGACCCAAGGTACCTCATATATCAATTGTCTCCCAGATGAGAACAACTAGCCCTTCAAGAAAACCCTTCACCTTCAATGATCTCCTCATCTCAACTTCCTGATATGAGATGAATTATTTTAGGGCCTAAGCTATGATACCATGTTGTAAATATGAAGCAAACACCCACTTTAAGTTGCAATCTTCAATGGATCGCCAAGAAGAAAAATATCCACATGAACAAGAAAGTAGTGCACTATGAGCAAGAAGAGAAACTGATCAAATGATGATCTATGATGAATTCATCTAGAATGATTTACAAATGTACAAGATCCTTCCTTATATAGGCATGGATAGAGGTAGTTGGATAACCACCTTAGTTACAATCATTAATCACCTAATACACAATTATAAATGCATGAGTGAAATATTAAATGCTTAGATAACTACATGGCTATTAATGAGATATGGTCCCATTAAATACTAGTTTCTAGAATGTCACCTAGGAAACTAACTCCTAAGTAAACTTATTAATGATGTGAATAGGTCCAACTAATAAATATTTAGGAAATAATCCCATTCACATTAACAAAATCATGGAAAAATCTAATTATTTATTTGAGTGGTTCAATAAAAAATTAACTTGGATGTACTTGTTGCTATGTTTCTTATAGAGGACATGACGAGAAAATATATGGATGGGGGCTCAAAGGATGCTCTACAAGTCCCAAGGGTAAAACATAGTAAAAAAGGGACCAAGAGAATTCTATTGAGAGATCTATGTTTGGAGGAAATTCTAAGATCCTAAGAAAGAGTAGAGTGAAGTTTTGGAATAATGGTAAATATGGGCATGTTAGGGAGTGTAAAAATAATAATAAAATTTATCAACCTTCCATTGAAAAATTCTTTAATGATAGTGATGAGGCTTTATTTATTTCTATTAATGTTGTTTGCGATGAATCCTATTTGATTGAATTAGTCTTTTCATATAATTGAATCCTCAAAAAGAGTGGTTCTCTTCAAATAAATTAAATTAATTTACAACAATAATATACATTTCCACATAACTCTAATGAGAGAAAACTATGTAAAGTTCATGTAGTCAGTATCCACAATGCAAAATAATAACACACACCACAAGATAACACTAGATGTACCATTGGAAAAATATCTCAAGGAAAAAACCTAGTCTCCAAAAGCACCTACGTGCTCTATGTATTATGTCAATAACAATATTACAATACACTTATAGAGTCTCCATGGAAGGATTTTGAAGTATTGAGAACCCTAGTTGCATTCCTCCATGTCAGAAAGAAAAGGTAAACCATGTAACCACATATCTCAATCAACACTTCATCTACTCACATATGCAACCTATACGAGACGATCAATCCAACCTTATCCAACAAGCCAAAGCTTACACTAGCCAACCTTAACAACTACTCATGTACTTAATTTTATAACAACAAGCTTACACAAAACCACTATGTGGGTATTAAATAAAACTTGTGCCTCAAAACACGATCACACTAAACCATGAGTCTCAGAACCAAAAGCTTACAAAATTGTGACCCTTAAATTAGATATTTAATGTTAAATTTTCTAAATATTAAATATATTCCCAATGTGACACCTAATTAGATATTTATCTCAAAACCTCGTACAACATACAAGTGTCCCCAAAAATTCCTAACCTATGTAGTCTCCACATCTCTAAAATGCATCACAATTAAATATTTATTTTACATTATTATAATTATTGGTGTATTATGTAATGTGTGCAACAAAATTTTCCTAACATTCTCCCACATTGTATACATTGAATAAGGGGTAAAAAATAAACTCAATAATTAGGGGAACAATCCCTATAAAAAAAGTACCATCTAAACCTCCATGTGCTCCATCAAGATACTTGCAACAACAACCTAGGTGACCACCATCTCAAAAGGAGCACTCTCATCCTCTATCATGTTGATACATAAATGATAAGCTCCTATCCAAACATGATGATACACTAACTATCACATAGAAGCATCACCATATATTTCCTCAACCTGATGTCTAAACACAAACACTAAATTCAATGGTAAAAAATAGGGTTGAGTAGGTTCCATGAACTCATCAACAAAGCTTGAATAATAACATCAACTAGTTGCTAACACATTAAACCAAGAATAACTCAAATAAAGAAAAGTACTCATCATCATATGTTGAACTTTCACCATCAACATATCCAACCCAATCCCAAATCACATCCCTAAACATATACTATATTGCATAGTGAAGTCCTTCAACATAAAAACACATAGATATGTGATAAAACCCATATTACCTTCAACAACATAACATAATGAGAAAATCCTACAAAGAATGCATATACATCTTGGAACTCCCACTACATGGGCAACACCAAATTTAAAATAAATCAAAGCATCAAAAATTCCACCAAAATAATTCACATAGAATTAAATTGGGCTAATGTCATCAATATCATGTAGTACCAAAGAGCTAAAAAATGGTCTATAAACCTACAAACTAAACTATTGCAATAAAACTCTCTCACCACTAGTCCCCATAACACTCTTGAGTTCTTGGCATCATAGAAGAAATAGATTAAATAGCCTCCATATTGTTACTAAAAAAATGAAGCACAATTACGGTAAATGGACATAAACATAGTGACTAGTGATTCTTTTCAGTGGATAATATTTACCAATTTAAATTTAGAAAATACAATGAAAACCATCAAGGGCCCAAATTGCCCATATTTTTTAATTTATTAGTCAAGTATATGGTAAATCACCACCAACTTATTTATGAGACACTTAAAAGCAATATTTTTTCCACTATAAACTACACATTTATTGTAGACACGCAAAATTAGCATTATGCATTTGATCAAAATCACACTCATCCATTCATCAGGGTAAATTCATCAACTTAAATCAAATAAATCAAACTTGATCCTATCATCATCTCTTTGATTAAATAAATCAATCATTTATTTAATTAAATCTCAGAGCATCATTCATCTCCCTTTGATTTGATTTAAATCCCTAAATCAAGTCAAAGTGGTCAAATCAGCATAATCATCATCTAACCCTGATTAAATGTTAATCCCATCCCACTTGCATTATCTAGATATCTCCACTTGCACAATAAATCAATTTTATTGATTTATTAAAACACTCATTTTCCCTCAACATGACAAGTCAAACATTTGCATTTATTGCTGTTTTTCTTGTCCCCCTCTCAAAATTTATTGCAAATTCAAATTCAAATTCTCCCTCTCATGGGCACTCTTCCCAAATCTTGCACAACCATTGACCATTCACCACTTGACAAGTGCCATCTTCTCATTGGGATCTTTGTCCCACATTGGTCCATTTTCAACACTCTTAGCATTTGAAAATCTATTAAATAGAGGCTTCATCTCTTATCAAATCCTCCACAATCTATGCAAGGTCACTCTCTTCATTTGAGATTTGATCTTGTCCATTTCACTCTTCATCATTTGCAACATTTAGCTTATCAATCAAGGATTGGGAAAGGGTCACTAGCACATGTGACACCAATCCACTATGAGATAGTATTTTCTTCATGTTTTGTTGTATGCTTTCAACTAGTTTATCTAATCTTTTGTTGTTTTGATGGCATCATGAAGCATGATTCAATATTTCATATGGATTCTATATCTGATTTGCTTGATTTAATAATACTCGTGCTTGTTTGTTTTTGAGCAAAATGCAGATTTAGGGTCTACAAAGTGGCGCTAGAAGGAGGGCAGATTTAACAACTCGTGTGTTTGACTCATGTGTGTTTTTTTATACGTATTCGCTACTTTCCTACAAATTCATGTACAACAGTTGAGTGCTTATTTATTCAAAGGATATTTGCATTATCTGAACTAGCTGCTAGAACATTTGTGTCCTTTGTGGGATCCGCACTTATAAAGAGCAGTTTGTGTTTGTTTGTGTCATAGCTGGTTGCTAACAAACAAAGATTACTAGATAATTGTGAAAGATCTAAATAAAATTACATGCAGTAATCACTCTCTTGGCATGCTTGGACTGTTTTAGTTAGAATTTTATCAATTGTTGCTAAATATAAATTTTGCGCACCACATCCATGCACAGTAGATTCAAGCTGTAGCTAGCACATTTTATCATATGCACCATAGTGCAACAAATCAAAGCTGCATTGCACTGCCCAGATATATAAATTTCATCACTAGCAATCCATTCAAAAAATCCATTCAATAAATGTAGCTTCTATCTTGAATTCTCCATTCATCACTGGTGTTGGCTTAATAGTTTCTAAATCCTATTCAACAAATCCATTCAGTGCATATCCTGCAATCAACGCGTTCCATAAGACCATATTTCTTTTGAGGCATTTTGTCAAGCAGTTCACACGTGCTGTCAACGGTTCAATAGTCTTGTCTAGGTGCTGGCTTTCTATTTTTGAAGCCATTTTGTCACCAGTTCGCGTGTCTTGTCTATGCTTTCACAGTGCATGAATATCACACAATCATTGCATTCTGTGAGACCATATTTCTTTTGAGCCATTCTATCAAATAGTTCACGTGTTTTGTCCATACTTCTGGACTATCAAACAGCCCATGTGCTTTGTCTATGTCTCTGATTTTGTTAAACAATTCACATGCCTTGTCTATGCTCTGACAGAGAACATAAAATATATTGTGGGATCCCTTTAGGTGTTCGATGAAGACTACAGATCTTTGAAGCATCCTGTCTCAGAGTTCACGTGCTTTGCCTGCGCTTCAACTTTCTTAAGGCATTCGGTCAAAATTGTTCACATGCCTTGTTTTTTCTTTGCTGTCCTTTGACTGCTTTTTAAAGACTTTTTAATGCGTGGGGGCTATGTCCACCTTATGCAGCCTGATAATGTGTGGTTTTATGTTTTTATGGATTTAACAAGTTTGTATTGTTGATCTACAATTTCAGGTTGAAAATTTGGTGTGCAAGGCAGCGGAACGTGGTCAACAGCTTCCACAACTGATACGCGACCTCATAATCATTAGATTTTAAAACCATCAGAGACATGGCCTCATCATGCAGTCAGTATTAAATGATCACATTTTCCAATGTTTCATAAGGAGTGTATGGTTGCATCGAATAAGGCAGAAGATCTTACGCGCGTAGAAATGGAATTCAAAATGGACTTGAGCAGTTTTTATTAAATAGTGTCTATATTCTTGTCATAAATAGTGGTAGATTTATTGATGTGTTTTCTGGAGACCAATTCTTCTCCATTTTTACCATCTAACAACTCCAAGACTCTTGCATTTATTAAGTGGATCCGATATAATCATAGCACTATGCATTTTACTAGAGCCCATTGTCACTTTATCACTCTGGATTTTGCATTGGCAGAAGGCTTGATAGGCTTCATGGAGG